>OX419342.1:3081200-3096200 GCA_948470475.1 Galaxea fascicularis | reverse complement strand
AACACCATTTTCCCCTACATTTTGTCTTTTTATCAGTGAATTGTAGCCTCGAAACTACGAAAGTAGTTGGCGATAACCCTTATAAATATGTGGGAACTTAAAAATATTTGAAGCACCAGTAATTTTTTATCTAAAAAAACTCCATTATATATCTATCTGAGATTAGAGTGATTTAAAAGCTTTGAATTTTATCATCAGCAGGGTAAAAACATGCAATAATATTACTACCATTGATAATTATTATTATTAATTATTATTAATCACCCATGAGGTAGTTTCCCTTAAGGAGAGTCCATAAGCGTCTTAGTGTGAGGGAGGGGAGGCGAGGGTTGAGGAATATCCCCTGCTAATCCCCCAACAAGATAAAATAGAACGGCCCCCGGACGCGTCGGGACGTTTTCCCGCCATCGGGTGCGTGAGGAGCCCTTCGCACTCAAGATGCCGTGCCCTGGGTGCACAAACGGCAATGGCTTTGTTAGTGCAGGGCTTTCACTAAGATTTGTAGCTGGTGTGGTAATCAAAGCAGCCTTTTTACGAGTTATATTTTTCAAGTATTCGCTCACCAACATGGCCAAGTAGCTGGTGACTTGATGACTCACAGTCGCCAGAGCTTGCATTGAAAGTCCTGTTGGTGCCCAGCTATTCAGATGCTAAACAGCCATTGAACCTTCTTTTTTTTTCTTGGGAGACTTGGGTTTGTGGGTTAAGTACCCCACAAAATCCCTGCTGGACCATAACAAAAGACTACACATTTGCCTTCCAGCAGCCTGCCAGGGGAAAAAAAATTGCGTTGAACATTTTTTGCAGTGATTAGCTTAACTAGTACTGAAACCTCTAGATGTCTGTTAATTGTTTTGTTTGTTTATTTCTTAACAGGATTAATAAGATCTCGGGTGAAAGGAGCAAATGCAGCTACGAGTCAAATACTGACTTTTCTTGATAGTCACTGTGAATGTAATGAGGGCTGGCTAGAACCCTTGCTTCATAGAATTGTCCAAGTATGTGTCTTGAGTTTATGAATTTCTAAGGCAGACTGACTGTTATTTTAATTAATTAATTAGTTAATTAATTAATTAATTGTATTATCATAATTATTATGATGATGCAAGTGACTATCAAAATTCTAGATTTGTGAAGCAGAAATCAAAGCCAGAATATGTCTTGAATTGTCTAGATCCAATAATAATGACACAGAGACTAATCATCCAACAAGTGGGAAGCTAAGTAAATATTATGTAAAACATAGCTTCTAGTTACAGAATACTGTATCAACTCCACCACAGGACCGAACCATTGTTGTGAGTCCAATAATTGATGTCATCAACATGGACAATTTTAACTACCTTGGAGCCTCAGCAGACATTAAAGGAGGTGAGACCGGCACTACACTGTACAGTCCATATTCTTGCTGTATCTTAGCTAATTGGCATAGTGGTGAGCTTACCACCTCTCCTCACAAAATCTTCACTTGCATGGTCACGGAAAACAACAGTCATGTGACTGTTAGAGATTGGTAAAGCTAATAGTCATGTGACTATGCAACCACTGGAGCAGAATGCACCGGTACTTGACGATTTAGATCTCAGCTCTTCATACAAAGCTGATAAGAGTTATCAGAAGGTTGCAATATTGGCCTCTAATGTTAATATCAAAAAGGTAGAAGTTGAGAAATGATCAAACATTTGTTGGGAAAAGTGCACTCTTAGTAAACACAAAGTTGAAGGTTGTGTTTATCTCAGGCTGGCGTGTTCACTTGACTTCAAAATGGTCAGTGTATTGGCTGATTGATCAGTGTTGCTCCCACTTCACTCTGAAAATACTGTGGTGATTTGCTTCCCGTGTTTTAGGATTTGACTGGAGTCTTCATTTCAAGTGGGACAATTTGACCCCCAGTGAGAAGAAAGCAAGAAGAACCAATCCAGTAGCACCAATCAAGTATGTTACTGTAGGAGGCTGCCTTCGGTGATGCGGCACGAGTGGCAATTAACGAGCCGGCGAGCACCAGTCCCCTCGTCCACTTGCTTCGCTCTCACGGCTTTGCTGCTTGTACCGCATCACCTATGAGACCCTACTTGCAGGCTAATTACTGTAAAACTCAGAAAAACGTGAACACTGCAAATATTTCTGGAATGTCTTGTGTTGCTAAAGAAAACCAATCAGATACAAGATGGCTAAACTGCAAACTGAAATGCCAGTCACTTTTGCTGTTTGTGGTTTCTTTTTGCGGTTTTATCACATGTCTGATTGGTTGTAGAACAATAAACATTCGCTTTCAAAGTATTCGAGGAAATGCTTGTTCCGTTAGCTCTTCTCAAATGGTAAAATTAATGGCAGATTCTTTAAGTTACAGTGTATCATGAAATGGTACCCCCTCAGTTTCAAAGAAAACCTCCCACTGTTGATTAGTTCTTATGTTCTTGTTATAGAATTCAGACTGTCAAGTGTGTACTTGAGACTTAATTCTTAAATTTGTCTTTAACTTTTAGGCGTAAATTTTAAATGGACTGAATGTGAGCCTCGAGTTTTGATTAATATCGAGAAGTTTGCTATCAAACTTTAGTATAAATATACTAGCGTTCTATTACGAATGCCGGTCTCTGATTGGCTATGCTACTCACTATCTATTCTGTGATAGATAGTGAGTAGCGTTTGTCAACAAAATGTCGGCCGCTTCTTTGCGTTTTCAAAGTGTCTTCGGGGAGAATCAATTGAGATAATTTACTCGTTTAGTTTTGAACGACAAGTAGATTTATACTGAAACAATTAGATTATTCGCTCTCGATTTCTATATGCGATCTAGCGATAACTCACGCGATAGACATCTCTAAGTAGACGCACGAATAGCCATGTAGACGTCATGGGTCGAACAAAAAAACAATGCATACAGATTTCGTATGTCATGTTTGTGTACTCGGATAACGTATAGAGGACCTGAACACGTAGCACGAACAACGGTCACGCAACTTGCCAGAGGCTCGTAGCGTTCTTCTTTGTTCTAACACTGTGCCACGTTTTGACGTAATCCATGCGTTATCAGAGTACACACAGATGGCCCAATGGAATCTATTTGTTCAAACTAATTTGTCCCTTGATCCCAGGACTCCAATGATCGCTGGTGGCTTGTTCGTGGTGGACAAGGCCTGGTTCGAGAAACTCGGGCAGTATGACGTCATGATGGACATCTGGGGAGGAGAAAACTTTGGTGAGCATGCGCAATTTTATACGGTCAATCTATGTTTAAAGAATTCCCAATCCTGCATCTTGAATCTTTAATCCAGTAAATCTTTCTCGCCTATTTTCGCTTTTAAATTTCCTGTGTACCTCCATTTTGGTCATCTGGTCGCAGCCATTGTCACAAATTTGAACGAGGCTCCAATAAGATTACGGAAGATTCTTTTCTTTGTTGTTGTGCTTCTGGTTTAATGCTCCCTTACATTTTATCGAGGTCCCTTTTTCCAACAAAAAAAAGAAAACGAATTGTACAATGGAGGAGAGAAAAGTAAAGAATTGCCCATCAAAGATTTCGCCCGCTACAAAGCATGCTTTATTCTGATATAAGTTGTTTTTGTTGTTCACAGAAATCTCCTTCAGAACGTGGCAATGCGGTGGCAGCATGGAAATCATTCCTTGTTCACGAGTGGGTCACGTGTTTAGAAAGAGGCATCCGTATTCATTTCCAGATGGGAACGCCAATACCTACATGAAGTAAGAAACGTAAATAAATTTTCCTTTATCGTTTGATGGCAATAAATATTCAAGTACTATCATGGTAAAATGTCAATCATGAACCTCTTTTCATTCAAGACTTTTCTCCACTTTTCTTGGACATCACCCTGTCCTTGCAACTAAAAGTCCTCCTTAAGCTTCTCTCTGAAGAGTTGTCCACTTCTTGAAACAACTGAGGGCGAGTTTCTTTGTTGTCTCCTTTGCAGCCGGCGTTTGGGCTCGTCACGCAACACACTCCCTCCCCCAAGGAGACTAGATCCTTTGGGGATATTTAGGTTATTTTTATCCCGTTGGTAAAGGACCAACACCGAGATATAGTCCGGACCGAGTGACTGCACATAACCTCCAGTGCCACGTGGCGGGCTTGGCGGGCCGCAAATGGTTTTCCCGCCCAAACAACAACGATTATTTCAATAAACAGGACAAGAGATCCGTCTGTCCTGTATACTTTTTATTCTGCTATCGGGAGCTGAACGAATTGGCTACTGTGGTAACGGAATATAAAGGTCCTTTCAAAAGAAACAAATACCATCTTCACCAAGTATTAATTAATCAATGTCTTCGTATATTCAAACGGGTGGCATTTTTTATCTCACACGAGTTCTGTGCTTATTTAGAAACACCCGTCGTACAGCCGAGGTGTGGATGGACGAGTACAAACGATTTTATTACGCTGCTCGCCCGATGGCTAGGAGTGCCAACTATGGAAGGTATTAAGATTTTAGAATTCATAGCGATAACAACAACAACAACAGTAACAACATTAACGGTAACGGTAACGGTAAACGTAACAGTAACGGTAACTGTATCAGTAACGGTAAAGGTGACGGTAACGGTAACAGTAACAGTAACAGTAAAAGTAACGGTAACGATAACGGTAAAGGTAACAGTAACAGTGACAGTAACGGTAACGGTAACGGTAGCAATAATAGCCTGCATAACAGGTGTTTATTTAGCCCAGAGACACGAGAGGGGAGTGCAAGGCGTGAGGGAAAGAAAAAACTTTATCTCCCTCTCCCTGGTTTTTGTGTCCAAAGGCTTTGAACGCGGCCTCAGCTGGATTTTCACCTTCATTTATATTTTCAGATGTTATTGTCTCACTGAAGATTAAATCATGTTTTCTTTTCAGTGTGAAGTCAAGAAAAGAGCTGCGTGAACGCTTAAAATGCAAACCCTTCAAGTGGTATCTGGAGAATGTATATCCTGAACTACAGTATGTATCTTCGGTTGTATTAAAAAAAACTCGAGCACTGACGTTCTTGAGTCTCTTCGGGTTCGAACTGCCACCAGACGTTTAATTTGTTGTACCGTTCACTTTTGGGTATATATTGACCGTCGAGTAGATTTGCTGCCAAGGCGAGCTACGAAGTCGCGTCACCAGCGATGGCCAGCGATGAAATTAAACAAAAACGGACTTCGTGAAAGTCCAACCTTCGAGCTATTTTTACGTTTCATGTCGTTTCATGTCTGATGTTCGTCGTAAAACCTTGAAACTCTAAGATCAACATTTAAATTCTCATTTTTTGCCCCATCACATTTCTTATAGAAGAAGTTAGGAGAAGTTGTGAATGAGTGTTAGGAGAAGTTGTTTAAAAGTCTTGCAAATATTCATGGTGTATGATCATGTTCTTACAAGTGACCACTCTGTTTTATAAAGGGCTGATATTACTAACTACTTAATAACCGAGAGTGAGGTCGTTACGGGAAAATCTCAAACTGAGGCCTTGCCGTATTGACCGAGCGATAGCGAGGTCAATACAGCTAGGCCGAGGTTTGAGATTTTCCCGTAACGACCGAACGGTCGAGGTTATTAAGTTGTTTATTATATGGCTAACATAACGGTTCTAAGGGGAAAAAATTAGTTCAAGCACAAGTCGTCGCTTCATGGGAATCTATTCATTAATTTTTTCCAAACTCAGGTCAAACGTTTCACTAACAGTTTTCCTGATCGTCTTTTCAGTTTTTTGCTCTAGAGGCACCAATTTTCAATGTAAATAAAACAAATGTGGCCTTTGGATGACTTTTTGTTGTTTTTGTTCTTAATTTGCATCATCCGTAATCGGCCCGTGGGCATTACGGGAGAATAATGCCCTAGCGCTTTGCTTCGCTTAGCCAATCAGAGCGCGCGTTATATCGTGTACAAACACTAGCCATATAATAAATACCACTTATTAACCAAGAGTGAGGTCATTACAGGGAAATCTCAGACCGAGGCCTTGATGTATTGCCCGAGCGATAGCGAGGTCAATACATCAAGGCCGTCATTTTTTATAGGGGACCTCACCCCCTCCTCTTCCCCTCCACCCCCCCCCCCCCCCCACCATCGGGGGTGTGGAAATGGTCACTAGACAAGGCTGTGTTTATTGTAATATGGTTGTCAAGGAAACGTTGAGGGGGGAGGGTGGGGCCAATTCGCTTTCTTGCCCTCATCGCTCTTGCTTGTTTCAGGATTCCTGATTCCCAGGATATTTCATTCGGCGACCTGAAGCAGGGAAAGAAATGTTTGGATACGCTTGGTAGTCAGGCCGGCGGTTCAGTTGGCATGTTTGACTGTCACGGGCAAGCAGGAAATCAGGTATTGACCAGAGCTTGTAAGCTGCGACTTCGTTCCCAGGGTCTCTTTTCCGCTCTAGGAGAAGGGAAGAAGAGAGACCCTCGGAACGAAGTTGTGTAAGCTGCTGTGTGTCTCTTTGGGCGGGAATAATCTCAGAAACACCTCGGGTGTAGCCTTCTAATAGCCCCAAAAGGATGCGTTGTTTGGGGAGTCGTAATTTACCTTTTTATCTTCCAGACGACCGAATATATTACCCACCCTTATTAGCGACCTTTAGCGTAACTTTAAATGTTCTCGACAGTCCGTTCTCCAACTCTTTCTCATTTATAACCAGCGCGCATTTCTCGAAACTCTTGAAAACGTTTCTGGCCCGTAAAACTATTTTACGTGCAAGAGATTCAAGTATTTAACGAAAGCACGCTATATAATTAAGAAATACATTGGTATAGCTTCGTCTAAAAAGCTAGTCGCAATTGCTAGAAAAAAAAACTTGAAAACTACTTATCGGGTCCAAAATATTTTGCGGAACTTTCAGAAACACACTCCAGTAGAGAGCAAGTCATTATAGAAACAAGAAGGGTTGGACAAGTGATTATCTAAAGCACCCTACCGAGATGTGAGAATTACGCATGCACTCAGACCCAATCTTGCACCTTAACTCAAATATTAAGTTCGCTATTACCAAGATTCATGAAACGAAGAATGATCCTCGCAGTTGTGAACGCGATTTATGTAATACATTGCGTAAAGAAGCCTGAAAAAAGGGTTTCGGGACTTCAACGGACTTCAACAGGGTTCAACTGCACATGGCCAAGCCTCTGCCTCATACCGCACCATGCCCTCATGTCTGTTACTGTCCATCTTGATCTTAGGAGTGGGCTCTCACAAAAAGCAGTTTTGTGCGACATCACGACATGTGTTTAACGTTAAAGGATGCCACCCAAGGAAGACCAGTTGTAATTGAAGGTTGTCGGGAAGGGGACAACAAACAGGTTAGTTGTCCTGTGCAATCTTTTGCACAGTATTACTCGTGAAATTTGAAACAGTAGATGGCAGACCGGTATAATATGTTTTTCGTAGGGGGATCTGGATGATGGGTATTGTGTTTTGTCGAAAGTAAACTTAATGTTTCGTAGTTTAGACAGTCGCGAACGTTTGTGGAAACCAAGGAAGGGATCGAAGTTTGGAGGTTGCCAGTAAATCTTTCTTAAGGGGCTACGTCCCCTGATTTTCTGCGACGTTTTTGCGTACCTGTGCTCACGAGCGAATTGAATGCTCATATGCTAACAACTTCAACAAGAAAGAGACAGAGATTTCAAGTGAATTCTTGAAAGAGGAACGAGCCTGACAAAGCTTTTTATTGGTCTTGGTATGATACAACTGTTCCTTGACATGTTCCTGTTGATGAAAAGTTCTCCTTTGTTTTCTCAGCTCTGGGAACACACTCCTCAGCGTACATTACGTCACAAACAGTCAGGGCTGTGTCTCGACAGTAAGGATGTCAAGAGCGGAGAACACGTGACTGTAGACAGCTGTGATACCAATAAATACTCCCAAATATGGCAATTCTCACTCAACATGAATTAGCATAATTTATTTCTGTAGAATATAAGTAAATTCGTTTGGAAAGAAGAGCGCGACAAGAATTTTTAGGATAACAAAAACAGAAACTACGGCCATTTGATTAACATACTTTCAGTTTGTGGGAAGGGAAGCATGGCTTCTCAAATCGATCGATTAGGAGTATGCTGTTTATCGATACCCGGCTTTGTTTGATATCGTGATCGATTGTATGACGTCATTCCCTCCAAATCCTGAGGAAGGGTCCAGGCTTACGCGAGTTCGAAGCGTGTGAGGTATTGGGAAGTATTGCTCTGTTTTTTATTCTTTTTAAACTAAATTCATTTCACATTAACTCATAGCACATATACTTGCATCATTGATCTACAAAACATATAATAAACATTATAGACTTCTGGTTCACTCAAATGCAAACGCAAGGAAATACACGTGTAAACTACCGCAAACCCAAATGCAAATGCAAACCAAAATGCAAACGCAAACGCAAGAAATGGACAATTCTTCATTTTCTTGCACTTGCATTTGCGCTTGTGTTTGCACTTCACACGTGTGAACCGGGGCAACACAAACGTATATGCAATCGCAAGGTATATACGTCTGTCCCGTTCGCCATCTTGATTAAAGACTTCGACTGTTGTTGTGTATCTTACCTTGCGCTTGCATTTGCGTCGCACGTGTGAACCAGGCTTCACAATGCATATGTTAGCATAATTGATTTCGTACTTTTAAGACTAACATTATTAACATTATTAATTCGTGCATTAACATTATTATCTAACAGTACATAGACTTAACGTTTCGTACTAACAGCAAATACCTAAACCTTAGACGTTTTGACTTTGTTGCACGTGACCGTGAAATTTGTCATCTGGGGCAAACTGCTCTTCTTGAAAACGAAGATTTCCTGGAACATTGCTGGGGATGAACTTGCAACAACAAAATTCGACGATAATTTTAAGGAAACCAGTAGACACAAACAGTTCTCAAGTGCACTTCACTTGGTTTCACTGGAGTTTTGGTGTCTTCGAAAGCATAGTAATCAACTGAAAGCGACTACATCAATAGACCATTTTACCAATAATCAGTTCCGAGTGAATTGTAGGTAGTTCCAGTCCTTTGTGGGGGCAAATGGCCATTTATTTAAAGACCTAATTTGAAATTCTAATTTTGACTGTTTGCCTACACAAAGGGCTGGGTCTACCCTCAATTCACTTGGAACTAATCATTATATTAGCAAACTGGTGTATTGTACTCTGCGATGTAAATTTCGAATCCGTGTTTAGCATAATGTAAAGCAACACTAAAGTTTGCAAAAAGCAAAGTATTGCGTTTTATTCCTTAGATTTTATATCATGAACTACGTTTGTAAGAAAATAATAGGACCAAAAAAGACAACTATGTTTGTACCTTCTGCTTTGAGATAATTTTGTACACCAAATGATCTGCTTCTTATAGTTAACGTGTAATCTAGTAAACAAATACAAGTGTATCAAAGAAGAAGATTATTTTTTAAGACTAATGAAATTGCTTGAATATCTATTATTGCCTTTGTATTGTTAAAGTATTTTAATATATGAACTACAGGGTTCTATAGATATTTTTACGACTGGGACGATTGCAAATGCTGACAATTGTTGTTAAATAATGGAAATTTCGGAAAATAATGGTCAATTTTCTCATGGTAAATCCATGGAAAATGGTTGGAATAGTAGGAAATGGGATCAAATGTTGACCGTGTAAAAATGAATGACAACAGGGTGTTCGTCATAAGAGACTCGCAGCAGTTTTCAGTTGAGTGTCGTAAAACCAAAGCCAAAGCAGTTACTCCTGCAAATCACAACAGACAGAAATTGTACAATACACCATTTGCCAATGATCAGTTCCGAGTAAATTGTGCGCAGATCCAGTCCTTTGTAGGGGCAAACGGCCATTTAAATACGTAATCTGACATTCTAATTTTGACCGTTTGCCCCCACAAAGGACTGGATCTACCCACAATTCACTTGGAACTGATTAATAGCAAAATGGTGTATAGCCAATCAGAATCAAAAGCAGTTACATGTAGCCAGCGCTGCGCGGGAAAATACGAGCGTGCAAGTCGCGATTGGATTGGGTTTTGTTTCTCATTGGTTGAGAAAGTGGTGCGAGTTTTGCTGACCAATCACAGAGCGAAGCAATGCAAAACTAAAGCAAACACAATATTACGACTCGATGCTCAAATGAAAACCGCTAATATAATAAAACTGATCTTCGGCTCACCCATAGCAAATGGGACCGCGCTTACTCAGGACCTGAGCCAGCAGCGTTGTTCGAGCCAAAAGTAGATATGTCCCATCTCTTACCTATATCATTCACTAAAATCAAGCATTGTCCACTATCACTAGACATGGTTCACTATCACTAGACATCGTCGTTTTTACTAGATATCATCCGCTATCATTACACATCTGCTAATAGGTTGCCACCTACTAAACAGGCTATCTTTTGGCTCGTAACGCAATCGTTGGGAAGGGGATTGCGTGAACCTGATAATACGTTCGTAATTCAAAGTTCATGATTAGTGCACTCGAAGGCAACACGGTGCTTATATCACGGGTTGGTATTCCATTTTAGTCTCGCTGTATGTAATGTTTACAGTATGAGCGGCCGTGTTGTATCATAATGTACAAACTTGAGGCGAAGCCAAAAGTTTGTAGATGTGATACAACATTGACGCAAATATTGTAAACTACTTATTCAACATCAGCATTCTGTGTTCATATTCATCGTTTATTTTTGTAGTACAAGACATTCAAACATAGAAAATCGAACCAAAAGTTTATGTAGATCAGGAGAGTATTATATCAGATACACGGTCATTGGTTAATAAAACATTTCCTTTGTTTTTCCTTTATGAATTATTAATGATGAGTTGAACAAGTCATTCTATACAGCTGCTAAACTGTTCAACGACTGGGCGCATGCGTCCGTTGAAGTACTCTTGTATCATCGAAAGTTTTATCGAGAAACAGCTTGGTCTAAACTTTGATGTCTATTTTGTTTCATTAAAAACTAGTTTATAGGATAATGTGATTCTAGCCATCATGGTATATGAGCCACTCTCTACAAATGTGGTAACTGTAAGCGTCAGTTTTTTGTTTATACAAAATAAAATAGGGAAGATTTATCTATGATTTGTGGTCGTCTTTATGTTATTCACCGGCCGGGAGGTCCGTATTGAGAAAAACTGTGCCCGAGGTCTCGAGTACTCGTACTCGAGACAGAGGGACCGACCTATTTTTAACCAAGAAAAGCCCTGGGAGCGAGGAGAAACTTGTGTGGTGGGCAGCACATCGGGACACTCTTCCACACTGGGTTGCATTGGTGGGGAAGTTATTACTCATCCAGCCCAGCTCTGCTGCTGCTAAGAGGGTGTTTAGTGTCCTCAGTACTCTGTCAGCACAACAAGAGAGAGCTCTCGAGGACTACATAGAGGCATCTGTGATGATCAGATACATCAATAATCAAAGAAAGCTCTAGATATGTTATTACCAGCTTTTCGCTTCTGGTAGATCCAGACTGTGAATCTGTGGTTACACTGTTAATTGTTATCACACGAAAACAACAGTTAGCTAGATTTGTAAACCAGGTTGTTACACGTACTGTCTAACTTTTTGTAACTAGCCACTTAGATTCAACTAAAGGTTGCCTAATATGTTGTAACTAGTTATTTAGTTGTACCTTAATGTTGATTACAAAGCAATTGTTATTAAAATTAGACATGCTGTCTTAAAAATATTCGAGCAACTTTTGAGCAACTTTTTGGCATATTTCTTAGCAACTTTTTACCTTTTTCGGAGCAGAATCTGGACGCCCCTAACCATGACCGTGGTCAGGAGATAGGAAAATACTGCTCGCTCCCGGAACCAATCAGATTACAGGATTCTCAGGATACCGCACGCTCACGATCAAAGAAATAAATAAAATCAATTATTCCACTCGCGTTTGTTGCGTATGACGTGATTACAGCCAACTCAGTCAGTGACTGTCGGTCGACTATCCACCGCGCGGTTGTGGAATTGTCAAATATGATTATTATTACATCGTATTTTATTATTTTATTCAGTTTCGATTTAAAGCAATGTCAGCTGTCTAAATCCCGTGCAATAAAGCACCGACTAATGGAACGAGTAAGCGAACGAGCCAATGCGAATTTTCTTTCAATTTATATACTCGTTGATTGACGTTCATACTCCTAAAAAGGTTAGTTATGCCTCTTTAAGAAGTTGAGTACATCAACACCAGATGAATCTCTAGGAAGACTCAAGGTCCATCACGATGTATGATTCAATGTGTTCACGTGGCTCTCGTCGTATAATATTCTTATAGTATCTTCGTAAGAAACTGTTAAAAATTACTGACTTAGTCCTCGTCAGCCCGATGGGTATTCAATCAAAGGGAGCTACGCTCGTGGGATTGATATACCAGCACAGCAATCGAGTTTGTCTGTTTGTTTTTTGCTCGTTACATTTTAGGGATCGTTGTCGCGCCTTTGCAGAGTGCCCCATGGAAGTGGGCAAGAGCGACATCAGTTTTAGTCCCGAGGAAACTTGTGATTAACGTATGATGTTACCCAACCGTGATTGTAAACCAAAACTAGAAAACGCCGTTCAATATGCCCAAATGAAACAAGAACCTTGAAAGGATATTGCTTGGTTTTCAGCTGTGAAAAATGGCTAAAACTGCAAGCATCAAGTCACCTATCATGGACCAAGCGCTGTGCACCCTGACTGCTGATTCGCAAAATCCGATAGCTCTAGGAGGAAAACGAACACGATCCAATGCCGGACTGTGCAAAGTTCCTTTTTTTGTGGCAAACTTTTTCTTAACTGTTGCCGTGTTAGCGGGTGAAGTTGGGCATAAAGTAGCTTTGCCACTGTGGCTGGACTCCAGAAATGTCACTCAGTGCACAGGAACCTCTGTAGACAATTACTTCGTTTTGTCATTTTCCTCTTTGGTGTTTGTCTTAATATTCGGCTTAGGAACACTCTTCATTCGATTATTTTTTCCAAAAACTATTGGTGAGGCGGAAAAAAACTTTCCTCATCGGCTGTTGCTCCTTGTTGGACTCAGTGATGCCGTGAATGGAACACTGATAGTTTATGCTTCAAACGGGACCAGAACACCTCCGTATTTACAAGCAATTCTTGGGAATTTTCTTATTCCGCTGACAGTATTATTCAGGTAAGTGAGTTTGCTTGCCATAGTTGGCGTTAGCCCGCGTGAAAGGCGCAAGAAGTTAGACTGAAATTGAAGTGAGGATTCAGCGCGCGCGAGGAACGTTGGGGAAGCATAGAGCGTTCAGCCTCGCTAGGATCCCCTTTATATCGCTTTCCACTCGGGCTATAGTCTACAGACTGGCTCTCCACGAACAACCGAGAGCTTGCTTGCAGGAAAACCCGAAGAGTGCTGCAAGGCGAAAATCATCGACCAACCTACAGGAGGGAGGAATCCTCTCGTTCAATTCCTTCTCTCCTCAACTCCTTTTTGCGCGTCAAGATACCATGACTGCGGTTGTCATGCAGCTTTTAGGGTTACGTAGTCGTCTGGAGATCCCATATTCCGGTGAAAGGTGTTGCCCTTTCGACGAAACTTGATTGAAGAAACTTACAATAGCAGCCAGTGTGGTTTTCGAGCAAGGAGATCAAAAGATAGTTTTGAACTCTCCTGATGGCAATACAGAAACCAGATTCTGGGCGATGCTGAAGCACCATGCCCAACAGGAATTTTGATATCTGACCGGCGTCGTCGAATTTATTACCACAAGTTCGTCAATCCGTCGACAAAAGAAAATAAGATTTAGACCAAGGATAAATATTGAACCACAACATATACATATAGAGAGAGATAGAAATCGTTTATTATAAAAAACACATCGCAGTCCGAAGACTGGATTGCGTATTTAGTTACATGATGAGAAAAATATGAATTTAGAAAACTTTAAAGCCTTAAAAAATGTTGTCTAAAATATCTCAAACCGCATTACGTCTCCCGAGAGAATTCAGTTTTTCAGTCGCGTGACATGATCGCGTGACTTCAACCGGAAATCATGTGCGAGGACAAGCAAATCTTCCATACACACTGGGCTCTATCTTGATATGGACGCGCACGACTTCAGAAACAGCCGCGGTGCTCTGAAGCCCTTTGATTCCATACAGTAGCAGCTGAGTGCCACCAGGTCCATTGTTGGGCCGCAAGCAAACCAACCGTAATCGGACACCACTGGGACCGAATATAACTTTCTGATGACGAGAGGTGTTCGCTTACATTAGGTTAAAACTTAGGGTTTTGTGGTGTGTTCTTTCACTGCTTGCAGATGAATCTATGTTCTTCTCTTGCAGCTTTCAAATGGCGTACAGACATCGCTTTTCGTGATTCTGGCTTTTCTCTTCTTGTGATCTTGAGATATGTCCAGAAATGCACCCAATAACGAAAATGGCAATTTTGACGAAATTTCGCCACCTGTTTGGAAATATAGTATAGACTAAGTGAAATTGTGGAATATGGCGAAAATGGCGAATTCGCCAAAATCATTGGCGAATGTGTAGCAAATGCAAACGAGAACACAGGAGAGCCCCCTTGGAAAGCGGCGATTTTAGCGAAATTGGCGAATATGGCAAAAATGGCGAATTCGCCAAAATCGTTGGCGAATGTGTGACAAATGCAAATGAGAAGACAAGAGGGCCCCCTTCGAAAGCGGCGATTTTGGCGAAACTGGCAAATATGGTGAGAATGGCGAATTCGCCAAAATCGCCAACAAATGTGTGGCAACTGCAAATGAGGAGACAAGAGGGCCCCCTTCGAAAGCGGCGATTTTGGCGAAATTGGCGAATATGGCAAAAATGGCGAATTCGCCAAAATCGTTGGCGAATGTGTAGTAAAAGCAAACAAGAACACAAGAGGGTCCCCTTCGAAAGCGGCGATTTTGGCGAAATTGACGAATATGGCAAAAATGGCGAATTCGCCAAAATCGCCAACAAATGTGTGGCAAATGCAAATGAGAAGACAAGAGAGCCCCCTTGGAAAGCGGCGATTTTGGCGAAATTGGCGAATATGGCAAAAATGGTGAATTCGCCAAAATCATTGGCGAATGTGTAGTA
>OX419342.1:3013700-3076200 GCA_948470475.1 Galaxea fascicularis | reverse complement strand
TTGCGTTACATACAGTGTATATTTTGAGATCTTGTGACATTTCAAAATGGCGTCTTTGAGAGAATGTTGAGGGTCAACTCAAGTTTTTCGTGCAATGAAGCGATGCAGGAATATGTGGAAATTACAACAGGTGTTGAAGTTTATCTCCTAAGCAATACTGGCTTGGTGACGTTGGGATACATTGGATTCACTGTGGTTTATTAATCAGTGAGGTCCATACTACAGCTTATCGATGACCTGCAACTTTTCGTGAATGAAGCGGTGCCAAAACATGTGGTAAATTACAACAAGAGGTGGAGTTAATCCTCTAAGCAATACTGGCTTGATGACGTTGGGATGCTTTAGCTTCATTGTGGTTTATTATTCATAACATGACTTCTGCTGCCTGTGTGTGGTATCTGTTCCCTTCCTACAAATGATGTCACACTTTCACAGGTGGATTTTCGTAATGTAAAAATCAAAGTCTTCCAAGAAACCTTGTGGAAACTATTCTGCTTTGTGCGTGAGAACCATGAGAGGACAGTGCCTCACTCATTTAACTCATGTGGTGTTAACACTAGTCCAAATAATATTGGTAACTACACTTTTTAGAATGTTTGTAAACTTGATGTTAGACTAATCTGTAGAATACAAATTTCAGAAAACACACCATTAGACAATTCCATTGTTGTCTTTGGTTAACTTGTGTGTTTCGTAAAGGGTATTTGTTAAAAAACCTTTCCACAGTGAACTGAAGAATTCATTTGCATATGTCAGAGGCTTTTGAAGAATGAGGCACATTACAATGGACAGTATTGTTATGCTATGTATGATAGTAAATGAATGGCTGCCATGTGTGGAAGTCATTTGTAAGAGTTTGGCAATTTGACAAATATTTGCCATTTTTGCCATATTTGCCAAAATCGCCATATTCGCCAAAATCGCCACCATAGCTCACTGCCATGTGTTGAAGTCATTTACATAAGTTTGGCAATTTGACAAAGATTTGCCATTTTCGCCATATTTGCCAAAATCGCCAGATTCGCCAAAATCGCCACCATAGCTCACTGCCATGTGTTGAAGTCATTTGCATAAGTTTGGCAATTTGACAAAGATTTGCCATTTTCGCCATATTTGCCAAAATCGCCAGATTCGCCAAAATCACCAACATAGCTCACTGCCATGTGTTGAAGTCATTTGCATAAGTTTGGCAATTTGACAAAGATTTGCCATTTTCGCCATATTTGCCAAAATTGCCACCATAGCTCACTGCCATGTGTTGAAGTCATTTGCATAAGTTTGGCAATTTGACAAAGATTTGCCATTTTCGCCATATTTGCCAAAATCGCCAGATTCGCCAAAATCGCCACCATATTTGGCTAGCATGTGATTTTGGCAAATTCGCCATTTTCGCCACATTCCCTTAGTATATACATATTTTCCAAACTGGTGGCGAAATTTCGTCGAATTTGCCATTTTCGTCATTGAGTGCATTTCTGGACATAAGTGGTGATCTTACATCATGTATTGTTTTTAATTGTGTGATTTTTTTTTCTCTTTGTGGCTTTGTGGCTTGTGAAGTTACATTGCCGAGATAAATTCAGATATCCTAGCCATGATATCAGCTTTGCTGTTTGGGTACATTGGTTTCATGCTGAGCTACGCTAAAGAAAAAAATTGTTGTAAGAGCGTCTTTCTAAGGTGGTGTTGCACCTCCTAGAAAACTGCATTTCAATCGGTGCTCTAAAGCAAACTTGTTTGTGACATATTCTTAGTTCACTTGTGCACAAAAAGGGGATGAATGACAAACTGTTGTCTGAATGTTCTTTTATTGTGTGACAGACTGGTCATTTTGCGCAGGAAGCCCACCTGTTTAAAGCTACAGTGTAGTGTTGCAGTGTTCATCGGTCTTCTCATCAGCTTCATTCCAACAATACTGCCAAAAATCAATCACAAAGCCAGCGACAAAACCACCTGTGGGGTTGATGGCATTTCCAAAGTGATGTGGCCGATCCTGTTCATGCTTGGAAGTGTAGGTGGCGTTCTTTGGTTGCTCCCCCATTAAGTTCGACACTAAACGACTAAGCTGCACCCGAGCTTTGTTTTGTTAGTCCATCATTGCCTGATTTCATACCGTGAAGGACTAGGTACGAGTCTGTAAATTATGGGATTAGCAACTATTGACTTTTGTCCGGATTTCCATACATTTCTTTGTAATTTTTTACGTTTTTAAATGGCTGTATCTCAGTCAAAACTAGCCCGATTAACACCAAACTTGGGGATTTTGTGAATCTCGGTGTGCTCTTTCTGAGTATGTGGATCAATAGTTGCTAATCCCATAATTTACAGACTCGTACCTAGTCCTTCACGGTATGAAATCAGGCAATAGTAGTTAACCACTGTTCACCACTACATTTTCACCGAGATAAGGATAGGCCGATACCGTTCTATCGATACGATACCGATGCTGTGACGTCATTGAGTTAACTGGCAAGCCACTTGATCTGCTTGACCAAATACAAGGTTATCTGGCACTGTAAGTGTTGATTGCTGTTCAGTCCTCTATAGTTGCATAAACAACACGGACAAACAAGTCAAGGTTTTCAATTTATTAACGAGAGCCTTGTACTGATCAATAACACGACCGAGAATACAGAACATCAATAACACAACACCAGGTAACTAATGACGAGTGTGGTCAGGTCACCTGCAGTATCCGGCGAAAGCTTCGATACTTCTCGCTAGTATCGACATTTCCCGATCCGACCTAAGTCAGTATCTCCTGTATCGAATATTTGGTATCGGTATCGGCCCATGCTTAGTCTGATTGGTTAAAATTAATTACGTGACATGTATTGTTTTCCGCGGAGTGACGTCATTAGACTACAGGCTAGGGTTACGAGTTGCCTGATATCACCAGGCTTTCATTCGTTGGGGAGAGGGGCAGATAAGCTGAATATTAAGAGACGCCTGTAGCTATGAATATAACGACGTCCTTTGCAGCTCTGACCCAAGATTTTCAACGACTGCGTTTATTAAGCTCGCTCTATGACCCTGTCTTCCAAACACGCAGTTACAGTAAAGCAACTGAGGAGATCTATACGTTTCCGTTTATGCTTTGAACGAGAGTAAAAGTGGTATTTAAAACCTTAAAAATGGTCATGCAATAACGATTCTGCTCCGCCTCTAATCCAAAATTAAAACTCCACTTTTTTGCTCAATCTTGACTGAGCTGAAGCCAGTTATCCTTGATTTTGAACAGGGCGTCTTCATTACCAGGCTTTACAGGGCTGAGTCTACTTACAGAATTATTAAATATCCTCGCTTTACTGTTTTTGTTTTTTTTCTTTTTTAATTTAGATTCCGGAGGCTGCAATGAGAGTTTTTGAGGAGCGTGGCGTAAAGATGGAGGATAGCAAATCAAATGAGCAAATCAATCTGGTGTACTTCCTGTTCTGGACTTCAACGTACGAACTTATTGGCGTCGCTCTGTTTTTCTGGGTGGATCTCCTTCCGTGGTACGGAGATGCCAACATAAACAACTTTTTAACAAAGTATGTTTATAAAAATTCAAAAACTGACTTTATACTCTTGTTAGACTCTCCGGCGAGCGACGAAACTGTAAGTTGCAAACTTCATTCGCCTGAGCTCCAAACGTTCTCGACCACAACAAGCAAATCCATCTGCTTGCAGGCTACAAAACACAGGATTTGTTACTCAAGAGGCTACGTTTTTCAGTAAAGTAGTTGGTTTCTGAATAAACTGTGTTCGTTGAGTCGGTAGGGTAGAAATGGTTAGTTTTATCAACAATGTTGATAAAGGTAAATAAGCCACCATGCTGATTTTTTCCCTTTTGACTGCAGATGGACGACAGGGTTTCAATGTTTCTTCGGTGGGGCCGGCTGTGGTGCCGGCTCAGGCATCGCAGGCACCATTTACATCCTCACACATATTCTGTCGCACACTGGTGCTGCAAATCTCTTGAGGCACGCAGAGGGAGCAACATGGCTGGCTATTGTCATGGTAAGCGTAGTTAACCGGGTCTGTATCTCAAACCTCTTGCAGTATTGCGAGGCCACATCCCATTGGTTTGCAGTAGTTTGGCGCGCAAAATCTCCCGTTGTATGTCTTCAACTTGTGAGTTAAAGTTTAGATCTTTTGCAAGGCGAATTTATGGGAGTGAACACCATTAATCCAAAACATGGACCCGAAAATCTGCGCATCAGCGTGTAAACGCGGAAAGCGATGAGGAAGGGGACGGCTTTGGAAGGGAAGGGTTTGGGACAAGGTGAGAAGGTGGGCTGGGTTTAATTTTTGTCCTCCCTGTTTTCCTTCCACTTTCTTGATTTCCATCCTTCTGTTGGGAGCTGAGGGAAAAGGGGGCAGAAAGTGCACGGGAATCAAGAGTTCTAAAAAGGGGAGAGTGTGAGAGAAATTATATATTGGGGACAGGATCGACGCGAAAGGCGGGATTTGAGAGACAAGGTTCGAAAGACAGGAGAACAGGGTACTGGTAGCATGGTGGGAAGTTTTTGATTCGCCGTACCCTCCCCACCCCCCCCCCCCCCCCACTACAACATTGCTCAGCAAATTGCTTCCTTTTCCGCAGTCTCTTGAGACGCCTCTTGGGTTCATTTTCTGGACTTTGTTCAACGAATCACCATTCAAGTGGCAGCCAGAAGTTCACACGAGCACTTGGTTTAGTATTGGGGCACTTGCCATCATGGTTCCCGCCATTTTTATTTACAACATGGGGTAAGTCTTACGTATAGCTCTCCTATTCTCGCTCTGTGACTAATAGGGCTGATTTTGTTGCGTCTAACTCTTAGACGTGAAATAAATAGGTCTTGGGCTTACGTTGCAAATTAAATTATCTGTTTTTAAAGTTTTCATCAAAGTCGCACATGTTTTCAAACTACTTGCATGATTTTCTGTTTCAAAATCGCAGAACTACGCCAGTTAGAAGCGCGAAACTAAACTCTGTTTTAGTTGTTATGTTTACCTAGCACTGACATGGGCAATGGAGTTCCAATACATGCCATAATGCTTGAACCTCCGTGCGTGCTTTCAATTCACATTTTGAACTAATGGTGATTTGCTGGCGCGCATTTTTCCCACGCTCAGCGACGGTTACATAATTGTTACGACTTCGCATTGGCATAGCGTTGTTTGTATGCATAAACAATAGTCTCCATTTGGCTTCAAAAATATATAAACAACAGTCCCCATTTGGCGCCCAAATATGCACGGATGTTTGTCCACGGACATATTTCTATTCCTCGAAGCGAACAGTTTTTCAAGAACGAAACTCGAGGAAAATTGTGAACTTCGAGGAACTGATAAAGTCCAAGGAAAAATATCCGAGCATCTTTTTTAAAGCCAAATGGAGCCTATTGTCCCTGGTTAGAGGGGGGGAGGCTACTCCCTTATATGGGCTATATAGGGTACGTGCAGCGCCATAAGGTATGGTTTTTTAGCCGTTTTGGTCTGAAATAGGGTATGGTTTGTGCACTTTAGTCTTGAATTGGCGGCGAATTATGCAACCTACTTTATAGTGTGGAATTTTAAGCTCGAAACTTTGTGCAGTTTTGTACCCTACTCAATAAAAGCGTATAAACATTGCCTTTAACATTGGTCGGACCAAGGGAACTGATTATAAGGCAGGTCTGTAATAGGGTAGGGAAAATCACATATTTTGGTCTGAAAAAGGGTAAGGGTTTCAGGAAGCCGCGTGCCGCACACCCCCATCCAATTTTTCCGGAAGTATTCCCCCTTCCCCCCGGACTATTGTCTTAGCCTTATTATCTTTCAAATAGTTTTCGCAACATGCATTTAGGGAATATCACCGGTTATAATCCATCAAAGATTTTCGCTCACGCGCGATTGGCCTAAACACATCACGTGACTGAATAATATCCAGTTATATACCCCAAATACGTGATGCGTTTAAACCAATCGCGTGCGAGCAAAAATTGATTTGAAAATCGCTCTAAGGCAGGGTTGCAATTATTCTTGGATAAACAGTACAATGGCATTTTTGTTTTCGTTTATGCTTTCTAGTGCGCCAGAGATTTCCGCGGATTGCGATGAAACGAAGAAACAGCGGGAAATATATTACAGTGCCAATTCTTTTACCGGTCGGCACCACTCAGCTTCCAATTTAGAAGAGCCGCTTCTCTCTACTAACACCCAAGCTACCAGCTATAACTCCTTCAACAATTCAGTCTCATCGGTTGTGTAATAACCTGTATTGAACTAGCCTGCTCCAGGCGATCAGATAGAAACAGGGCGCGATAAAACCAGCAGAGCGAGGGGAAAAATGGAGGAGGCTTGGGACGGGCGGCAACCCCCAGTCCCCGCTCAATCTTTTTTGTTCGCTCAGTTTCGTTTATCTGCCACTATCTGAGAGCCTTAAACAGGCTAGGTATTGAACCTGAGGCAAACGGGATTCAAACTTCCATCTCAACAAACCTCAAAAAGCATGGTAACGAATACTATCTGCTGACCTAAAGAATTTCAAGATTGCAAATAGGATATGTGACCAAATATTACTTATTGGAAATGGAGTTGGGTTCCACCTTGACATTGCAACGAATACGTTAACTCTAAAACACTCAGATCACCAGTGTTTCTTGTGTCTTAGTGAATGCAGTTTGCTAAACTGAACGAGTTTCCGTATTGTCTTTGAATTTCACGTATGCATGGTTTGTAAATAGAGTATAGACCTAGCTATTAGTAAAAACTCGCGCATAAAAACCTAGATTTTACCAACTTAGCCTAAATAAGTTCTCATATGGAAATAGTATTTAGTGGGATTTTAGGCTACTTAGGTTCTTTTGATAGGAACACTAGCGATCAGATAACAGATACTACTACAGGGCATATGGTTTTCATTTTAGTTCATGTTTTGAATCTTACTGACTGAAACCTACTCTAAAAATTTTTTCTGTGGGTAAGAAATGGAAAATTAATCGTGTTTTTGACAGAGATGGTTTTGGTGTCAGTCTGCATTTTATATCGAGTTTGCAGCCTACAATCTTCATTTTATACCAAGCCTGCAGTCTAGCTACATTTTATACTGACCGGTTTTGGAACTGTCTCCATTCCGCCATTTTGCACGATACCATGTGTACAAGCGCGTGTAGCATGATGGTAGTGGCAGCGCTCGGCCACATGAAAATTTTTTTTTTCAAATGAAAGTAAATTGTCGCATGGCCGAGCGCTGCCACTAATTTTGTTTTGCATTATCTTTTCTGAATGAATTCAATTTTAACTTGAATCAAGTTTGGTTTTAATTTGTTCTTTGCTTTTTGTTTTACGTTTAATTTCATTTGCATTTGATTTTGACTTTATTTACATTTTCGTTTACATTTCATTGCAATTGTATTTCATTTTAATGTTATTTTCATTTTGTTTCCCATTTTAATTGCTTAAAAAAAGAAAAACTCGCCGTGAAAATTCAGTGGCAGTCCTCGGCCACCATACAGGTTCTTAACTGTAGGTTCTTAACCGGGTTTTTACAGCGTTATAGGTACGTTTTGCATTCTTGATTTCACCCACGTGACAAGGCAGCTATGTTAGAGGAAATAAAATGCAATCTTTTTATAGCAGAATTAAAAAGACCACAATGAAGTTGAAATCATTAGCGCTTGTTTCCTTTTTCTTGGATTTTATGCCATCCGACGACCTCGATGACCAATCAATGGCATGTGGAGTATCGATTAGTCATCGTTTTCCTCATTGAATAATGGCAAAACTCAATAATTATTCAAATAATTACTAATTAATTACCCATTGATTACTCGTTGATTACATTGATATCATTGATGTCATCAGTTAGTTATGCCTAGTTCGGTGTATTAGTCACAAAAACAACCGCCCTCCCCCCTCGTCTTCCGTAAATTTCTAGGATCGTACAAGTCTAAACTGTTAAAAAGCGTCGAACCAACAGATCAGGTAAGATCGATAATGAAACCAAAGACATTTATTTCCTCTCATCAGCTTCCCTTCAAACATTATAATGTTTCTGTTTGTATCATAACGAGAAATGCGATTTCCGAGTACCGCGTCTCGATCCTATTTTGGGTTCTTCCGGCGTTCCGACTTCTTCCTTTAGTGCCCACGCTCCACATGCCGGGTCGAAGGTTCCATGCCAGACAGTGGGTCGTAAATTGTTTTAAAAATAGTTATAGATTTCAGCATCACTACTGCTTCTTTTGTTGTTGCTGCAGCCTCACTTCCGATTTCATTGCATTAGTCGGCATGTGACAATCATGAGAGTACACGAAATCTGACGTCAGACCCGAACTTATCCGGGCTTTTTGTGCCAGGTGCATCGTAGCATAGCATATCAGCATAGCAAATGGGGACCAACATTAAACTAAATGACGCGTCAATCGAAATAAGGCCTGCTTGTGACAAGGGTTTGCTTGAGCTGATTCGTTTTGAGACATCGAGGATATTAACAGCGGTTGAAAACTTCTCCGCCTGTGTATCGACATGGGTTCGTCGGCCAGCTCCAAGCAACCGGTTTACGTTGAGAAACACAGGTCCGTTGCTTCCCCACGAGATATATCTCGCTACGGTAAACGAAAAGCTGTGCAAATCGGATTTTGCCAGGTCCCTCTCGTCTTGGCGAATTTGATTTTCGCATTCCTTGCGGTAGCCGGTCAAGTTGGACAAAACGTGAGCTTACCGCTGTGGGTTGACTCGACCAATGGGAATATCTCAGGTCCGACGGTGGATACTTACTTTGTGCTATCATTCGCTAGTCTGTGTTTTGTCATAATATTTGGATTAGGAACGTTGATCATCCGTATCTTTTCGCCCGGAGAACTCGGCGAAACTGAAAAACGCTTTCCACATCGCTTGCTGTTCCTGGTTGGACTTTGCGACGCTTTGAACGGTTTGTTGGTAGTTTTTGCGAGCAAGGGATCTCGAACACCACCATATCTACAAGCTATTCTTGGGAATTTTCTTATTCCTCTGACTGTTTTATTCAGGTGAGTAAACTTTCTGAACACCAGCTTAGCCATTAAAATAAAATGTCACGCAATAATTGATGACACTACCAGATGTCCCTCGAGAGTACGAAGTCACACAACTTGCACAGGGACGTACAAGTTCACTAAAATGTTACAGGACGTTTTCCAGTACAATGAGACTTAAGAAAATTTAGCAAAGTTTCTGATCATAAAGCGAGTAATTTAGATGTTGTCCACCAGGCCTTTAAATAACGCCCATAGAATGTAAAATAAGCGTTGGATTGTGAATGTGTGAAAAGTGCGAATTTCCTCTTTGCTTAACTAACGCACTGTTCCTTTTTAAGTACCTTTTTAGATAGCTACTGCTCTCTGATCCTTTTTTTCGTCACTAGCATTCTTTTCATATTGTGTGGCCGTTGTTTTCTGTGAGCTCACAGGCCGGAAATGTCTTCAAACTGGAGCTCATTTAACCATCTAATGAAACACCACCAGACAGGAGCCAAAAGGTTGTCAACCTGTGACACTGTGTTCGCTAAGTTGCACTAATGGTCGAATCCACAATAAAAAAAATTAAGCCAAGGAAAAGAGAAAACATCCCCTTCCGGGTGTACATCCGCTTCACAAAAAGAGGCGAGGGTACACAGCCGACTACAAAAATTTTTGCCTTATTAAAAAAGCAACTCAAGGTGAGCTCACTCAAACACAGACGTCAAATATGCAGACGCAAGACAACTCATGATAAATCCACCAAATTCCCGAGAAGCGACTATAAGTTGAATTGGGATAAAAGAAAGAAAAAACAATTTAGGCCCGGTTCAGACGCGGCTCCACTCATATGCCGAACCTTAGGTCCGGCATATGAGTGGAGCGGCGTCTCGGGCCTTTTCATGAGCCGAACCTAATGAACTACTTTGAAATTGATGTAAAGCAAAATAACAATTTTTCATATTTTTCATACAAACAAAAAACAACTTCCATAGATCGATTATCATGCCAAATTTAGAAAATATGCGAGGTTTCATAAGAATCAGTCGCAAACTAGTGGAAATATGAGCCACCAAACTTGCTAATTTTTACAGAGAAATGTATGGCAGGGTCAAGCGGTTGTACGCCTGTTGATTCAGACGCTCCGTTCCACAGCCGTTCTTAATACAGTTGCAAGGCTAATCAATATGGTTAGCGGTTTTCAAAGTATATGCATAATAAGTTCGGCGTCTGAATTAAAACCGTTCCAAAGTCGAAATCCCGGCCAAGTCAGGCGGGGAAGAACGGCTGAGCTGAGCCGTTCCCAATTGATTCAGACGACGAACTTTTCATGTACGTTTCTATGAATTATGTTTGGTTCATGAAAAGTACGGCGCCTAGCTTGGTCGGAAATTTCGACGTTGTTGGAAAGGCCGGCCTTCATTCAGACGCCGAACTTTTCACGTGCCGAACTTAATGCAGAAATTTTTGTTATTATTATGTATATGTTTTGAAAACCACTGACTCGATCGATTGGATTTCCTGGAACTGTATTAGCAACGGCTGTGGAACGGCTAAAAAATGCTGAACGTGAAACTCCTGATGAGAGCCGAAAATCTGCAAATTTTAATCGTTAGTTAGGAAGAGTCAAATATTTTTGTGAGTCAGAGTATCTCAGCTGCCATTCTTTAGAATCAATACCATCAGCAGCTGAAGAGAGCAACTCAGGTTTACAAAGGGTAGCAAAATTGGGACAATAGAAAAAAAACTTTTTAAAGTTATCACAGCCAAAGCTACTTGCAGAGCGGTATTTCTGAGCTAGTGAGCTGATGGAAAGTACGTACTCGTTTATAAAAAAGGACATGTCAGTCGTGGATTTAATTTGATTTATCTCTTTAGTAATTTGGAGGCCATTCCATAGCGTGCAAGCAGGATTTTCATATATGTTATTCCGAGCTTCTGGACGCGTCGATTTGTATGCTATTGAATGGTGCGCGGTCAAAGCTAAGGAATTGAATGAGAAAAAGGACCGCTCTTCCCAATTTTCCCCTTTTGAACTCGCGCCGTTCGAGTGCAAATCGAACTCAAAAACCTAAATGAAGAGTCTGTTTGCAGGCTAGCCATTCGAATATTCACTAACAGGTGATTCATTGATACGCCAATCCCTTAGTAACTGTATCATCGGGTGCTAAATACCTGACAAATTTGTAAACCCGGCCCCACTAATAAATAATGTCAAATCACGTTTTGAGTAAAACTGAAATTTGTAGCAACTTGTTCTTTAATGAGCGACTTTTCCAATATATCCACAGATTTGTCCTTTTGCAGAAGCGGCCGACTCGTTTAAAGCTGTTCTGTGCCGTTGTCGTAGTTGTGGCTCTTTTTATCTGTCTCATTCCCACAATTTTTCCAAGCGTCGATCCCAAGGCTGAGAAGACAAAGTATGAAACCCACGGCGTGTCCAGAGTGTTGTGGCCAATCATATTCATGCTTGGATTTGTAAGTGCATGTGTCTGGTGTGTCTCTGTGCAAAGTTCACGAGGATGTACATGTGTGTACAAATCTCTGATTTGTCTGATTTCCCCATCCCGTTTAACATAGTATTCAGATTTGTCATAGCCTATCTAAGATAACAAATTAACTAAGGCAACGTTTTGTGGTTACCACCTATCTTTTTTCGAGTGTAATAAGCTGTAATTATCAAAGTCAAGGGACGCCCACCAATAACTGGCGGCTTGTGTTCAGGCTTCTGATAAACAAACATTAAGGTTATCCTGTTTAATAGGTCATATATCGATACCCTGTTTAAGACAGGAAGTGATGAAATCGATACCCCGTTCAAGACAAAATATCCTGAAAATCATACCCTATAGGGCCGCATGGCCCCGTTAAGACCATATAAGGAAGTACCTTCGGGTTTTTATTGCTCTGTTCAGCACTGGTAGACCAGTCTATCTGTTAGACGGAGGACGAGTGCGTGACGTAAACGATAACTGAAGCTGTTCGATCGCAGAAATGTCTGTATTTTACAACGGTTCTGATACCTCAATATGTCAAGCGATCGACGAAAAATACTTCATAAAATCCGGAATGTATCTTTTGATCCTAAAGATTGATGAACTGCCAGATATTAAAGTTAAATTTTCGTAACCTTTAGATTACGTGTGGCCTTATGTAGTTTTTGGTTCCGTGGACTGCTCGACTAAAGAAATTTAAACTTATAGTTCATCATCATTTTGGATAAAATGGTGCAAAATTCCGAAACTCAAAGCAAACTGATCGCCCCAAAAGCAAAATAACAACATTATTTGTCCATTTCGTTGAATTATAGCTTCCTGCGGCGATCATGAATGTCCTGGAGGAAAAAGGAGTCAAGATGGAAAGTAGAAGCTCAAGAAAAGGAGTTAATCTGGTGTTTTTTCTGTTCTGGACATCGACCTATCAACTGTTGTGTGTCGCCTTGTTCTTCTGGGCAGATATTCTTCCCTGGTATGGAAACGTGGACAATATCAGAGAATTTGGAAGAAAGTACGTTTTCCCATATCAAATGTCATGTAACACTTACGTTGTTAGATTATTACTGATTATGATTTACACACTTTTCAGGTCACATATTTTTTAATGTCAACGAAATTTTCAAATACTAAAATATCAGCTGAAATATAGAATCTCGGACTAACTGAGTCAGTGAGTAGCTGTGTAAATGAATTAAAGAAAGAAAGAATGAACGAACCAACGGACGAACGAACAAACGATCGATCGATCGATCGATCGATCATTATTTGATTGATTGATTGATTGATTGATTGATTGATTGATTGATTGATTGATTCAGTCAGTCATTCATTCATTGGAATGAACCTACGAACGAACGAACGAATGAATGAATGAATGAGCGAGAGGGCGAGTCCTTGATGTAACGTTCCATGTTTCTTTTTGTATGTGTCTCTTATGGAAACAAACCGAGTGCTTTTTGTAACGTTCCCTTTTGTAACATGTTGCCTTGTGCTACGTTCCAGATGGGCGAGTGGATGTATGAGTGAATGAGTGAGTGAATTGATATTAAGTATTAAATGCATCCTCGATGCAGTGTCTGAGTGTCTGTGTCGTTTGCAGTTGGTGGTATGGAATCCAATGTTTCTTTGGTGGAGCGGGCTGTAACTCCACCCCAGGAACCAGGGGTACAGTGTTCATCCTCATGTATGTGCTGTCATATGTTGGAGGCGCCAATCTACTGAGACACGCCGAGGGAGCCACTTGGTTGGCTATTGTCACGGTAAGAGAACTGATGACTATCACGTATGGCCGTTTTCTCTAAGCTTATCTTAGGACAGTCGCCTTGAACGTTGTAAGGCAAATTGGGGTTGGAACAAACGTTCTATTTTGCGAATTGCAACCCGTTTTAAGAGTTGTTCTTCAACCAAATAATGTTGAGGGTAGATTGGGGTTTTTCTTATGAATTACAGGAGTTTTGGAAATCCGGCAGATTGTTTATTGATAGGCTAATCCCTTAGTAACCGTATCATGATCGCTAGTGTTGCAAAGGTCACGTTGCTAAATACCTGCAACAAATTTGTAAACGCCCATTTGCGGCGCAGTGTCTTTCCACTGACGTGACACATAACCGCAGCTCATATCGTACCCCGAGTCTTCGTTCCTCACTGCGTAAGAAAAAGAAAGGAGCGATTCTCTAAAGTCCAACCATGGTGCTCACCCTAACCATATATAAAATTGTAAGGAGCTAGATAAGAGAAAAACCTCAGCGACTTAATGTAAAAATGATGTTTTTTTTTTTTTTTGGCAGTCTCTCGTCACGCCCCTGGGATTCATTTTCTGGACTTTGTTCAATGAAGTACCGTTTGAGTGGCAGCCGGAAGGTCACGTGAGCACTTGGTTCAGTATCGGCGCGCTTGCCATCATGGTTCCCGCCATTTTTGTTTACAACATGGGGTAAGAATTTAAAGAATCTTATTCATGTGCCTCACTTTAAAAACGAACGGAGAACGAGACCGACCGAGAAGGACTGTGCAGAGCCTTTAGGAGCAAAACGTTAACTTGTACAGTAAAGCGTTTGACGATTGGGCCCTGGTCAGGCATACTTCAAACCTATTATTTTACTTTATTTTATTTTCAGTGCACCAGAGATTTCCTTGAATCCTTACGGAGGTAACCCAGAGGAATTTTTCCATTCAAATTCCATTGGCGAATACAAATCGGTCGACGAAACAACAGAACGTCTGCTGCCCGATAGCTCGCGACCAACCTACTACAGTATTTAGATTAGTTAAAATCTCTCCTGGAATAAATTGTAGAAGGATGCTCAGGAATTGCATGACCAAGACTAGTAGATAGTTTACGAACTCTCTTCAGTGCAAGCGAGGACAAAGTCCGCTAAATACACCGTGGCAAAGCAAATCCCAGCTTGCATGGGATACAGGAATACAAAAAGAAGATTTGGGATAACCAAGCATCAACTTGAAATATATGGTAATAGTATAGCCTTTTTGACATTAAGCAAAGAAGGATTGCTCTAAAATTGTTGAATGATGTATCTGATTTAATGCAGTGATTTCAGTGTAATATTTCAGTCGTAATCTCACGCTCAACCTTTGCTTTGCTCACACCGCGCTCATTTAATTAGTTCAGGTTACAGTTCGACAATCGCCATCACTCCCGCGACATCTCCCTTCGGCAAATCCCTGTCCGTCATTAGACCAGGAAGTGCAGATCGACCAGCTCGATCGCGAAATTGCATTATCGCGAATCATGTCATCCCTAACTGCGTGGCAAGTGTTCGAAGGAGGAGGACGGGAGCGGGGGGAGAGGGGGGAGGTGGTTTGGGCGCGCCCAAATTTCCCCTATCCTCCCCTTCGAACACAGTTAAAAAGGGGTATTAAGAAGGTATCTGATGATCAGATTCCCACACGGCAATCATGTAAAACAGTTGCCATGAGTCTTAGTTTTTAGTTTTTTTTAGATGATTTTCCGTATATAAATAAAGTTTAACGTACGTTATTTTACAAACACTTTGCCTATGAGGTAACCGAGGGGGCAGATCCCGAGGTACCAAGCACGGCAACAGTAAAGGATACGATCGACTGGCTTCACGTGTCTTGTCAAGGTGCGCCTATCACCGAGTTTGAAAAGTTGGAGCTTGTCTCCTTAGTTGTGGGTTTTCTTCGCGATGATAAAATCATACGAGGCCCTACGCAAGGAGGTGACCGATACTTCTATATATGTTACTCTAATTCTTCGAGATCAACCTCAGTATGTAGCCATCGAAGTCTGTAACCGTAAAGTACTGGGAAGAGAAACTTTTAGCCAGTCAAGTAACTCTGAGACTTTTTTGAACCTATATTAAAAAAAATAATCGAGAGGGTTTGATTTCCTCCAAGCTTAAGCCTGGAGCCTGGTTTTCGTTCTGTCTGGTTACTGTCTGGATACTGGTGGCCCTCGCCTGTGTGAAGGCCTGTTTATGTGGTCTAACCCCCTCCCCCGAGTTTTTTTTTTTTTTTTTTTTTACTCACTTCCCTGAGTAGCCCTACTGGCCGTTGACAGGTATATCACGAACTCGTTTCGGGTTACCAAGACAACTCGTGAGGCGAGTTGTCGCGCCTCGGCAGGTGGGTACCTCTGGCAATCGGGGCATCTCAAGTCTCATGTAAACACTTTGTATTGGCTCGCCTACCCGGGACGAGATGGCCCAAAATTGATACACACGTACACGAACAAAAAGAAGTGTCGTGCATTTTCTGGGTTTAGAAATAGAAATTTACTTCGAGGAAGTGAACTTCAAGAATCATCATTTATACTCATATATCACATACAAAGGGAGAGAAACTGAGGCTCAAGCATGTTAAGGCATGGCTCATATCCAGTACAGACCACCAGAAAGAAAAAAACGTTTTTGATCTAAAGCAACGTTGTTTTTATCCCAGGGGGAGCCAGAAACTTACCCCAAACAAGATTTGGTATCCTTAAATTTCTTAAGGTGTCTTTATGGTGTTCACGTGACTTGTGACGTCACAAGCCTGCTTAAGATGAATTCTAAAATGGGCCAAGGGTGGGGAAGTATCACGAAAAACTAACCATACGAAATTTTTAACCACTTTCTAAGGCAACTATTTCTGTCCTGAATGGATGAACTCCTCAATTATATAAGGCTATATATGGAAAGATAGAAGGTCACGTGACTTTTTTTACGTAATAACTTCTTAGCTTAATATTTTAGTGGGCCATTCAGGACAGATTCTTGCAGAGGTCATTAGCACAATTGTAAAAATACTAAATTTGACAGTGATTGTATGTCATCTCGGCGGCCCATTTTCAGTTGTTTTTTCAAAAAATAAAACAATTAATTGTAGTCACGTGACCCATTTTCTCAGATTTTATTGGTGTTAGAATATTAAGGTCGTCGACATTGGTTAGCCTGCCAATTCTGCAACGATTAAACCAAATTCTGACAGAGTAATTACTGTTTTTCAGATTTTATGCAAATGAGGCTTGAGCCATGCCTTAACATGCTTGAGCCGGCATGAACTCCTTGCTCCCGAGTCCTGACTTAACGTTCTTTTTTGTAAAAACAAGTTTTGAGGGAAAAATTAAGCGGAGAAGGAAATTGTCAATAAAAAATGTAGATATTAAATCGAAAAGTGTGAAAAATCAAGAGGGGATTTGTAAATTTAATTTCGACGCACGCGCACTGGGGTCAACTTTTTCTTTGTCACGTAATACTCTTTGCGAAACAAATTTAATGGACCCTGAGCGCCTGTTTGAAAACAATACAGTAAAAGAAGTGGCACCATTTTGATAAGTGTTCTTCAGTGACTGTGGGCTGAACATTTTCTCAGAATTTTGATTTACGGTCCCCCTACAGTACTTCCATTCCACTCCTATCTTACCCCCTCCCCTCCCCACTGCAAGGTAAATATTTTGGTATTACGTCAAGATGGGGGGAATGTTCGGTTGGTGTCTGCTGGTAGTTTTTTATTGCTTGGATTTGCTTTACTGGCGAACGTACTGAACTGCCCACAGAGTTTGAAAGTGAAGAGAATTTGTAAGCTCAAGCTTATGATTTCACAAGCTTATCAACAATGTCGGTTAATTCAGGGAGCGCCTCCCTCGACACTAGTTCCTCGCAAGCAATATACAAACCCCTCATCGACAGCTCCGCTTTTACCACAGAGGATCGAATCAGAACTCGAGAGCAACGGCATCGAGAGACATCTCTTACTTCCTACTGTTCTTTGAGACGTTTTACCACAATTTTATTCTCATTCGTCACCATGATAGGACACCTAATGCAGTACGTCTCGCTGCCTTTGTGGATCGATAGCACATCGCATTCCAAAGGGACTTCTTCAAATCAAACAGTGAAACGGAAACCAACTCTCGACAGCTATTTTGTTGTTTCTTTCGCCTCTTTTTCGTTTGTAATTGTGTTTGGCTTGGCGATATTACTTTGCGACTGCATTTTCCCTAAATACCTTGTTACAACAGACTGGCGTTATCGTCGTTTGCTTCTATTGGTTGGTTTCATCATGGGTATTTCTGCAATATTTATCGTGTTTTCTAGCAGTGGAAAAAGAACACCACCCTACTTACAAGCAATTCTTGGAAACTTTTCAATTCCTTTCACAATTTTACTTCGGTGAGCTAATGATCAGATTCTGTATAGTAACGAGTTCACGGTTCTGCCCACAGCAGGACTATTTACAGGTCACATTCCACAGGTCAAGTGTCTTCTAGCCCTAACCTGATTTTATAGATCAACGTGAAACTGTTCGGCTTAGTTACCATTTTGTAAAGCGGTAGGAAAGATTTCCGCACAGCCTCTTACATTAATTTTCATGCATCACTGTCATACTAACCCTGTTCCAAAGACGAGAAGAGTTTGAGTCACAAAATGAATGCATAATAATATTGTATGGGGCTGTGTAGAAATCTTGCCAAACTGTGACCTGTTCTTATGACATGTGGAGTGTGACCTGTATAAGAGAGGGTCCATGTCAACTTTAACTGGGTTTATAAAATGTTGATCGAGTTACGTGCGCTGTGATTGGTCGAATCCAGTTCATTATATCCCGATAAAGCACGCGCTCTACGTCACACGCGTGCACTGTTGAGTTATAATGCATGCTGCCTACATCACAAGCTTGTGCGCGAGCAAATAGGTATGAAAGCTCGCTGAAATCTCCGGGACATTTTATAAAAGAAATAAAAAACTTGTTCCTCGTACATTGTTGAGTTATATAAGCACTTGGGAATTTTTAAGAACACTCGAGAAGTGCCAGAAGCACTCGCCTTCGGCTCATGCTTCTCTAGGCTTTTCTCTCGTGTTCTTAAAAATTCCCGCATGCTTATATAACTCAACAATGCACTCAGCTCGTTTTTTATTACTTTAATAGTAGCAGACTAGCCTTTTTCAGTTTCGAATCTACTTGTAAGATCTTTTGCTCCTGTGGACAGGGTCAGGTACCCCGCCCGTCCCTCTCTTGCACCTTTTTCTCTCAGCTCTCATCTTTTTTTTTTGCATAATTTTGTTCCCATCCCCAATAAATTGATAAAACCCTTTCACTCCTGGGACTGAACAATAAGTAATTTCTCCTTGCCACATCACAGTATTGTCAAGCATACAGGTGATGAGAGTTAAAAATAAATTAACTACAGGATATTGTTTGATTTAACACCAAATTCTCAGAACTAACAAAAGCAATGTATGGCAGACAGTAAGGAGAATTGATATTGAGATCTTGAGAGTGAAAGGGTTATTTGTCTCTTGCACCTCTCTGTTTTACAACTCTCACTTCCCACCCTCCCCTCTCTTGTCTCCTCTATGTGTACTTCCCCCTCCCATTCTTCTGTAATTACAATTGAAGCCAGCAACAGCAACAATTAAGTTAAGTGTTAAGATAAATGATTTTAATAATTATCATGATCATTGTTTAACTTATCCTTGTCATAGCTAATCATTGTGCCAGTCATTTACATTGGCCTAGCTAGTTGATTTCTGAATTGAGAGGTTCCATGATGATGATTATAATGTGTGATTCCAGAAAATATCCATAGCCCCTCCACTGAAGATTTTTTGGTTTGCACCTTTCCAGCCCTCCTGAAATTCCAATTTAGTTCATTTTATACTCTTCTTTTTATTAAAACCTTTGCTTTTCCCTCCCCTCTCTCCCTTGGAATTTCCATTGACCTTCTGTGGGGGAGGAGGTAATTGGATGTTTTCTTGAACTGTACAATGACACTGGCCTAAGAATCTGTGGAACTATGGCTCCATGGGATATGCGTGACAAAGTGATCAACCACCAGAGGCCTGCTATCTTAGTTTTCAAAGAAAAAAAAGGGGTAGTTGTGTGTTAATATAGTTATCATAATTTATTATGATTATGGTCACTACATTATATGTTCATTAGGGTGTCTAGTGCAGGTGTTATTGCAAGCAATGGTTATTTCTGTTCATCAGATTTCTGTTTCTAAAGAAGGTTGCCACCAGGAGGAAGTTTTTATCTGCAATGGTTGTTTTGTTGGGTCTGTTCACTTGTCTCATCCCAACAATTTTTCCAAGGATTGACTCTCATGTAGCAACCAATCGTAGCCTTGGAGGAGTAACAGGCCCGGGAAGTATCCTATGGCCTTTGGCTTTCATGTTTGGATTTGTAAGTAGGTGGTAACTATACCTGCCTGCCAATTCTGATGTATTGTTCATAAGTCTTAATTGAGCCCAGGCCAAACAAGAATAAAAGTTGCTAAGAACTTGGAGACTCAACCAACCCTCCTTTGGCATAATGTAATGTGATTCTTGTCTGCTGTTATGAACTATTTACATTGAATTTGAACCTTCTCCAAGTTCTTGCAATAATTATTGTCCAGACTCTTTTCTCGTTTGGCACATCCTTTATGACTGCAGTTAAAAAAGAATTGACTTCATGCATACAATGCATACCCCATTCACAATTCTTCCTGTTCCAATGTTAACAAAGGACTACCGGTACCCATAAACAATGCTATAAGTTGTGCATACCATCGTTGAAAGTTTTAATTTAAGGCTCTTGTAAAATGTAACAACTCCCAGAATTTCAAGACCTCTTTAAATAGCAGTGTTCAAATACTGTTTGAACATCTTCAAATTGAATTTTATAGTTTGAACAAGATGTGCTTTCTGATAGGATTGTTTTTATCCACTAAGCACTTGTTTCAGTTGATACCAAGTAAATGTTTAATGGCAACATGAAAACACGGCTGATATAACCAAATATACATGGTCAAGGTGGTACCTCAGGCCAATTTGTCTGATGACTAGCATGATTAGTTCAACAATTCTCCTTTTGGCTCTTTTAAACTTATGAAACAATAACACTTTTCTAATCATCTTAATTAAGTTTTGTGTGCTTTGTTTGTTCAAAGGGATTTTCATCCATTGGTTTTATTATTGAAGAAAAAGCAGTCAAAATGAGAGAAAAAGCTGACTATGCCCTGCGCGCCAGCTTGGTGTCTGTGCTGTTTTGGACTTCTTTATCACAATTTCTTTCTGTGGTGCTGCTTTTTTGGGCAGACATTGTTCCTGGATTTGGATACACAAACGACATAAAGGAATTCAAACAGAAGTAAGTAAACTATATGATTTAATAATTGTATCTACTGAAGCTGTTGCATTATTTTGAAAAATCTTTTACCTGCCAACTCTCATTCCTTAGTGTGAGTCTTTTTCCTGCAGGTTGAAAACTTTGATCTCACACCAACTTATGCCTGGTTAAAAAGAATGTGAGCTATAGCCTATTACAGCCTGTTAGTGACAAACTTTTCAAAAACATGTAAACTCAAAACAACCAATATTGCGAGAAATGAAGAGACCATGTAAAACAAGGACATGACAAAATATGAATACTATTCCCAGCATCTCTGATTTTGAAGGAAAGACACTTAAGGACAGGGCCATGTGTTCTGAATTATTAATGGGATTCCCTCCAAACTCTTAAGACGTTTTCAGAGAACTTTGGATATGGTTGTGATGTCTTCAAAAATCCTGGCACTCCTTGGATACAAACCTCACACCTTTGAGTCAGAAAAAGTTGGCAGGTATAATATTTGGACTTTTTATATCTTTCAGCTGGACATTTGGACTGCAGTGTGTATTTGGTGGGGCGGGATGTTCATGGATTCCTGGGGTTCTTGCTTTTCTTTTCATAACAGGTTACATCATGGAAGTCTGTGGACAAGCACTGATGTTGCGATATTCTGAGGGGGCCACATTGCTGGTAATAGTTATGGTAAGTTGAGCGGTTTTGTGCAGGAAAAAGTTGTGGTTACGGATAGAATAGGCTCAATTTCCACTGCTCACTCGGGTCCGGGGTTTCCTAGGAATTAGAAGGATGGAGGAAAGTTTGGGAAATCAGGTGAAATTGTTGGGGGTGTAGGGAATGGTGGGGAAAAGAACGAAAGGGACAGAGTGGTGACAGAGAAAGGCTGGAAACAGGGTCAAGTAATGGAAAATGGGGAAAGAAACAGGAACTATGGCCTGTGGGAGCTACAACCAGTTGCAAAAACGTCTCTTCTTTCTCTAAAACGCTGCTGCTAACACATCTGTGAGATACAATACACACCCCCTCCCCCTCCCCCTTTCAAAGTACTTCCTCAAAGTTTCGAGCATGATGTTGCATGAGTGTTAACAACTTTGATAAGAGGGGGAGGGAAAGCGGAAGGTCATGGAAACGTCATTCAAGGCCAAATGGCGTACAGTGTCTCAAGTATTTTTGCAACTCATTGTAGGAGCAGGGGGTGAGATGGAGAGGTGTGTGTGGGAAAGGAGTGGAGGGAATAGGAAGTGAGAGAGAATTGGTAGGAAATAGAAAAAAGGGCAGGAAATATGGGAAACGAGAGTGTTTTACATAGGCCTGAGGAGGTAAGGTTAAGGAGAAAAAGCATGGAAAAGAAAATGAGGTTGATTTGGAAATGAGAAACAAGGGGTGGCAAATAGGATAAAATGGCAGGGGTCAAGAAAGAATGGGAAATGAAAGGATGAGGTGAGACCAGGAAGAGAAGTGAGTGGGAACTAGAAGTAAAGGGGTGAGAGAAAGGCGGATGGGCTGAGAAATGCAAGAAATGGTAAAACTGGGAAGGAAGGGGATGTGAACTGGAAGGGCGAGCATAGCAAACTTGGATGAAAGACATAGAAAACAGGAGGAAAGGACATGGTTACTGGGAGAGAAGAGAGCTTAAATTAGGAATGATAATGGGCTGGAAGGAATTAGGGAAAGAGAAGAGTCAAGAAATAGAATTGGGAAAATGGAATTGGAATATGGGGGCTGAAGAATTTGGGAGCTGGGGGGGGGGAGTAAATATATTATACAACATAATTTACGAGGGAAAGGTATTCAGTGACAGAGGAAGAAAGCTTGCACTTTATATTTAAAGTTGTGAGGTCCCATTATAATAATATATAGGTATGCCAGATATGAGAAGTCAAGGTGTTGGGTCATTATTACAAAAGCAATAATATTATTTTTCTCTCATTTGGTTTCAACTTTAGTCTCTGTGTACACCTTTGGGGGTCATCTTCTGGATGTTGTTTGAAGAGAAACCTTTTCGGTGGAATCCTACTTTTCACACTGGCTCTTGGTTCACTGTGTTTGCCTTGCTTATTATGATACCTGCTGCTTTCATTTACAACACAGGGTAAGAAATCTATGCCAGACATTTTCATGATTGAGAATTATTAGTAGATGGTATAAATAATTTATACCATCTACTAATAATTACAGATATTATTCTGGCTGTGGGGGGCTTGGAGAGAGGCAAGGGACCTGTGAGAAGTTGGAGAAAATTACAAGGAATTAGACCTGGAAAAGAAATTGGGAAGGGACTATGAAACCGTATCAACAAACTTTTTTTTCTGAGAATTAATCCTAAAACTTGTTTTTCCACAATGCCAAATTTTTTCTGGGTTTTAAAAAATTATCCTGTCTTGCAAAAGAGACTGCATATGGATACTGGATGTGCAGGTGATTCCAGTCAGTGAATTTTGATAATCTTTTGTCCTACAGGTTGTCCTGCACTAATGTGCTGCTTGGGGTACTTTTGACCTCACTGGTTTACATTGCTTGCCATACCGTAAATGGCATATGGGTCTCCAGGTGGCCCAGTGGCCAGGAATTGTTACTGTTGTTCAGGGAAGGTTGTGGTCAAGGGATTATGATAATATTATTTTCTGATGGCCCAATGCATTTAGGTGATTATTATAATAATTTTTATTACTAATGTTTTTGAGAAACGTAGACACAAAAAACTAGGGATATAATAATCATGCCACCTTTCCCATGCACCTATCTTGTACAAAAAGCAGAAGCCCAATTATGATTAGCCTGCGAATGCAGACGTATTTCCGGTTGACGTTTCTCTCCCCCCGAAAAGTAGAGAAACAACAACCTGAAATATGTCTGCGTTCGCAGGCTAGATTATGATCCACTGTGGGTTGATTTATTGCATAAGACGTCAAGTACTGATTCAATATGTCTTAACCACAAATTTTGTTTTTCATTTAATCTAAGAGTTATAGGGAAACTCCTTGCATGATGCATAATGGATATAGTTTTAAACTGCTACCAACATTAATCCAATGGTGTAATATTGAATTTACTATAATTAAGATTCATTTTAATACAATGCCAGCAGTTCGTTAAATATTTTTTTCTCTCTTTTGTAACCCAGAATGCCAGAAAGAGATGGGCAGAGAGAAGATATTAATTCACCAGATCCATGAAGATGCAATGCTTAGCAAATTACTTTACCTTTTCATATCCAGAAAACAATGCCAAGTTAATCTTATACTACTGATCTCTGTATCAAACTCTCATTTCTGTCAGAATGTTGCCCTAGCTATGAAATATATTTTCAATAATTATTCAGTGAAGGAGCACTGTACATGAAATGATAAAATTATACATGACTGGATGGAAACACTGGAACATTCAAGGTTTTCTTAAAACATAATAATAATAATTTTTTATTGATGTCCTTAGTGGCTCAGCTGGTTAAAGTGGACTTACCAGTAATTTAAGTTATGCCTGCTTGTTTGTTGAATATTATATATTTCTAAAACTTTAAAAAGTCTTAAATTATATGACACTGTAAATTACACCAGAAAAAAATATTTTAGGGTGATATAAAGGATGTAATAATGTAGCATTTTATATAGATGTAATAAAAACAATACTGATGTAAGTGTATGCATCTATAGAAATAAAGCATCTAGTATGTAAAATGTTTAATATTGGCCAGTATGGCTGGACCAATATTATGTTACCCAATATCGATGACCCTAGGTAAACTCTTCAGCCATTTTGGTCCATTTGGCTGCAGTGTGATTGAACCATATTTGGCTAATATTGGTCTGGGGTTATCTTCACTGGTCATTATTAGTCCAGCCTCACACCTATATTGGCCTCAAAGTGATCTACATGGGCCAGTTTTGGGCTAGGTTGGCCCACATGGACCAATAATGGCCCAGGGTGGCAAGTATTGGCTAACATTGCATGGGTCGTATATGACCTATATTGGGCAATCTGTGTCCAAGGTAATATTGGTCTGGCAAATACTGGTCTAGTGACAATGATGTGCATATTTATCATAAATTGAGTATTGGAAAAAGTCGCGATTAAATTATGAACGCACAGGTAGTATTACAAATAAAACTTAGAATATTATAAATAACTGGTCTCAAATGTGTAACATTTGCCAATAAAGCACAAATGATGTTTATGGCTGGTGTTGTTTTCTGTCTTTCTACGATATTTGAATGCAAATTGAACGGTATCGCATCATCTGACCTAACAGTCCCTCAAGTACGAGAAAAATTACGTCTGTGACACCCGCATGTAGGAATTACGTATCCGCCTGCGCGCTGGGCTTCAGTGGAGAATATCAATCACTACAAAAGCCTTCATGTAAGGAGATTTTTTGTTTACCAATATGGCGTCCACCGACTCGCTTGCTGGCTACAAGGTTGGCGAAATTTCTCAAGCACTTCTGACTAAAGACAGGAAAGCAAAGACAGTCAAAAATGAAAATGTTCAACTTAATGCACTTTTCAGTTCAGCAAACCTGTTTCAGCCTCAATTTGTGTCTGTAACATCGAAGGTAAGAACCGAGCTAGGTTGCGTTCACAATCATGTGCTTATCCACAAATGCCACAAAACCAAACCCGCCAGAATAAGCTCCTTAAAAGGCATTTTAAGGTATTATTACAGTTAATTTTAAGACTTAAGTTGTGTCTCTTTGTTCCATTAGTTATCTAAAAAAACAGTGGAGCCAGTTCTTAAGAAACAGAGCCATGAAGATGAGTCCAGGGAGGTTAACAAACACACTCAAGGTAGAATAAAGGGGGTGTTTTCAAGAAAAACTGTGGTGCTGCATCGGTGTGGGAGTTGTACACAAAAATTTGGTTTATCAAGGGAGTTAATAATGTAAATTGACCACTGCACAGGGATTCTAAAAGCTGACGTTTTGAACATTAGCCCTTCATTAGCCCTGACGAAGGGCTAACATTTGAAATATCAGCTTTTAGGATCCCTGAATGGTAGTCAATTTACATTATCAATACTTAAGGTAGAGTTGGTGAAGAGGTTGTGTAAACCAGGAAGTAATCTGATATGAACCTTTTATGGGGCATGTTGAAAGTGTTTTCCCTTTCTTGATTACTTTTCATCAGAAGCTGTTTTAGCTTTCTTTTTGGCTGTAATCTTGGTCTCTGGCACATCCAGCAAGTTAGGCTATTAACCTCTGAGGTGCTAGGTGTCCTTTCTATAACTTCGATGTATAGTGACTTGAGATTATATCTGTCACTGTTTTTAAAATTATGTGAAATGTAATAACATTGATGTTTTGTTTTAAGTTTTACAGAATTATTGCCTTCTTTAACTTCCTCATGTTTTGTAAGATGTGTTGCATCAAGCAATCATTGAATATTTAACAAACTGTTGATCCATACTGGAAAGTTCGTATCCCATACACTGAAGTTTTACACCACAATCTTAGCATATAATTCGCCACACCAATCTCAGAAAAATTTTCTCACCAAGCCGGTCATCATAAATTCAGCAGTATTATTCAAGACGTGTTCATGGGCTCCCTTTGACATATTGTTTATTTCAAAATGTCTCGGATTTACACCACGCCAATGATTGGATAAGCCAAAAAGGTGTGCAAAAAGCCAGAAGTTGGCTTTAATAAATGAGCTGGCACCATGCTGAAGTTCTCCAGTATAACATACATGTTTTCTGGTAAGGCTGTTAATTCAACACAACTTGTCTTAATAAGAAAATAATAATTTTATTCTCAAAATTGTTAAACCGTATCCCATTTTAGACACAGCACCATTTTCTTATCATGCAAGAAAAAGACAAGTACCAACAAGGTGGGTACACTGTACTTGTTTGAAGCTCACTTTGTTATCAATAATATTAGTTTTAGGAAAATGGAAATTAATTTAAAGATGTTAAAGGAGTTAGTCCTCAAAAGATTCAATAATCAAAATGTCCAGAGTTAGTTGTTAGTGCACAGAATATAAAAAAAGTATTTTGTAGCCTTCCCAAAAAAAAGGCCTGTTCTCTCACAGGCTGGCAAAAACAAAATACAGCATACAGTGGAAAGTAGTTAATGCTGTGACTTGGTTTTCACAATAATTTTCCAGTGACGATGAAGGCGATGAAGGTCCTGTAGAGAAATCACGGAAGAGAAAAAGGAAATCTAATGAGGCTGAAGAAGACCCAGATAGACTTGCAAGGACTGTGTTTGTTGGAAATCTGCCAGTAGCATTCACCAGAAAGGTCAGCAAAATTATTGGGTTTTCTGCCAAACTGAAGAAAAGACTTGTAACAGGGTTGCTTTACTTTTGGAGGAGAAAGAGGGTTCAAACTTGCTATATATGTCCACCTTTAAGGCAATTTTTAAGCCTCAAGCAAACTTTCTGAAGTTTGTCAATAATTCTAAATAATAACATTATTCCTATCCTATATGATTCTACCCGTAATTTTCATTATTAAATCAATAACATTATTGTTGTTTATATTCAGCTTCTGTTTTTGGTTTAAAAGAACGTAAACCATATGAAAAGCCTAGCATTGCTCTTCGTTGTTAAGTTGCTAGAGTAAAATTTGTTAGACTAAGTGCTATCTTGCATGCCATGTACCGTAAAAGCCTGTGTGTAAGGTTCATCTGGAGATAAGCGGTATATTTTATATGATCTACAAGGGTTACAATAAAATACATACCGGTATATCAGTGTTTTAAAATAGTCAGTATAATTATACATGTACTAACAAAATGACATACATGGCTGCCATGATGCCACATGCAAACCAGCAATACAGGCAATGTTGTTTTTAAGGTTCAAACATTTAGTCTGACTAACGCCTGGTTTCATTTGTGTTTGCTAATGAATACAACTAGAGGATCAGTTTGTATTGCATGTGGCTGTGTTGATGTACCTGGCCAGACAGCAGTCTTTAATTTCTCAGTGTTGTTCTTTATTGAAAACCTGTAAATGATTCTATCCCCAAGTAGAAATGATCAGTTTGTGTAAAGTTTTGACTTATACAATTTGTTTCATATTTTTATTTTTGCTTCCTTAGAAACTAAAGCAATTGTTTGCTATTTATGGCAAAGTGGAAAGTGTGCGATTTCGCTCAGCAGTAAGTACTGTTATTTATTGATATTGATTGTGGTTTTGTTCAATAAACAGACTTACGGTAAGTAATGACTGTTTTAGTTTTTGGTTTGACCTTATGCTGCTTTGCGGTTTGTCCTCAAATCCATTCCAGATTCGTTGTTCAGAGTTGTTTGAATTGAATTCAGCAAGATGGACTATCTAGACTGCATAATATAAAATATCTGAGATACGCAAATTTAGTCTGAATTCAATTTTTCAATAATTGAATCATGAACTTGTAAAAATGAGAAAATTATGTTGTTTTTTGTGTTGGTACATATAAGGCAATAACTACAAGCAATAAGAATTATATAATGATTATTCATGTCTATGTATGGACTTATTTTTCATAATGTTGAAAGAAATTAGTAATTATTGCTCTTTGGTGCTTAGAAATTTTCATTCTAGAGAACTGAAAAAAGTTTTTTTCTTTGCATCTTTTTTTATAAATTAGTGTGTGGGTGCACTGTATTTCAGCATTGCCTGATAAATTATTCACCTCAAACAGTAATTAATAATTGATGGGAAAAAGATTAAACTACAGTTCGTTGAAGCTGAATGTTTGTTGTCAGAAGCTGCTGTTATGAAATATTTTGCAAAATCTTGGCTACTTTAAAAAAATCTCCATGATCACTCACAGCATGGGTGACTTCTCTGATGATTGCAACAAAATTAGGAAAGCTTTTGAAACTGCAGCAAAGGAAACATTAGATGTTTTGGACTTAAAGAGGAAAAACATTGACCGGATTCCAAGTGGACTGTATCATCTGAAACTCTCCAGTTTGAAGTGCCTTTATCTTGAAGACAATAGAATTTCATCTCTACCTGAAGATTTCTTTGTTTGTCTAGCAAGTTTAGAATGGCTTGATCTCAGGAGCAATAAACTTTGTGAAATCCCTAAAAATGTTGGAGAACACAAGAGTTTAAAGACACTGTTGCTAGGAAGAAATCAGCTCACATTTTTGCCTTCAGAAATAGGGGGCTTAAAAACCTTAAAGGGACTTAACTTATCTGATAATCCATTGGAAGAACCACCACAATCAGTTGTTACTCAAGGTGTTTATGCCATCAAAGCATACCTGCTTATAAAGCTTGGGTTTGACCCAGAAGACTATTACAGTGGAGACACTAAATCAGAGTACCAAACCACAGAAAATGGTGAGAATTTGACAGGAGGTGGTGTTCAAACAAGCAGTGAAAGTGACAGTTTGGAGGATGAAAAGGAAGGAAGAAATGAAAGAAACATGCTTTCTAATGACAACCACATGGAAGTTGGTCTTCATACCACAGAATCTGTTCACCCCAAAGTTGCTATGTCTTATTATGGAGCACTGCTTGGTGAAATTCCAAATTCTTACATTTTTAAGCCTTGGAAACCTGGAGTATTCTTTAAGAAAGGGAATATTAAAGGCAAATTATGGGCTCAAAACATGACATCGGGGCAACACGATGGTGAAAGACAATGACTGAAATATTTTGTGTTTCTACTGCAGTTGTTAACTCATCAGTGTGATTAAAAAATGCAAGATTAAAAATTAAATTCATTTGAAACAGTAACATTATATTGTTGGATACACCTTCAGCAAACAATAAACACCAGGATTTTTCTGAAATGATATCGAGCTAGTTCCTAAGTTATATCACCTGATGTTACAGACCTGTCAAATTTGATTTCAGGTTAAAACATTGATTTAACGTAGATTGACATCAATTTTCTTTTGTCTGGTGTAAATAATTAGGGTTAGGAGACAATGGAAATTGATATCAACCTAGATTGAATGAAAATTAACCTGAAATCAAATTTCACCTACAGCAGGGTTTTCAAGTGTGTGACATGATAGTCAGTTTTAATTGGCTGACATATGTTTTTAATTATTCTTTTTCAGGCACTTGCAAAGCCACATCTGTCAAGAAAACTTGCCATGAAAAAGTAAAGCTGTTAATTATTGTCTATTGTGGTTGGCTGGCTGATTTTTAATGATTGACCAACTGATTGGTTGATTGATTGATTGATTGATTGATCTGTGACAGCTAATGGTATGCTGGATTGGTAGACTGACTGATTTCAACTGACTGGCCTATGATGATATGATGGATGGATGGATAGGCTAGCTGATTTAATAACTCACTAGATAATTGATTTAAGTTTTGATTACTGAGTAATCACTAATTAACTTACCATTGGTTCCCTGGCTGATTGAATGACATACACTGTATGTATTAACTGAGCACTGCTTCCTTAGGAGAGAGTTTCATGAAGACAGACACAATATCAATGGATATGTTGTTTTCAAAGAGAAGGATTGTGCTATCAAATCATTAAAGAGGTACTGTATCCATTGTTTTTTATAATGATTAATAATGGTTACTGAACTGAGTGGAGCACAATTTGATCTGAAATCATATGTGATAACAGATGCATTCTGTGATCTCTTTCATTTTAGCAATGGGATGGAACTTGATGGTTTCCACATCAGGGTTGATTTAACTGGGCAAAATAATAAGGTATGAAATAATTGCTTTGATTTAAATTCCTCTTACTAACCAAGGTTGAGGTCTTTACTGTATTGTATATAAGTCACGGGCCAAATTTTTCCTGTTGATTTATGGCCCAAGTGCAAAGAACACGGGCCAAATTAATTCAACTGGAAAAAACAAGGATTTGTAACTTACAGTTCTTACCAAGAAAGCAAGGTTAGTAAGATATTTATTGTAAATCTCTGAGATTAATTGGGCCATAGGAGAGAACTTTCAAATTTAGCAGGCCATACAGTAGAATATGAGTTATACAGATTCTTATGGTGATAACATTGATGTCTACACATTTTTGTTTGTAATTTTCACCTTTAAAAGTAGCCTGAAGCAACAACATGTATATATTATAAATAAATTTTAAGTTGATGCTTATTTTCAGCATGATCATTCAAGGTCAATATTTGTTGGAAATTTGCCTTTTGGTAAGTTACCAAATATTGTTCTGTTTTGTTGACATTTCTCAGTTGCTAAATCAAGTACAGTATCATAAGAGAAAATTATTTATTGGTAATAAATTTTGTTAGAAAAGCTGGATCCCTTCCCTTCCTTGGAAGATCAAAGGGAACCCTGCTCTCAGGGTACAGTGTGTTATCCATCTCTACCAGAAAGTCTGGTGTTTGTGGAGGACAACTCCTAATAACCAACGATCATCCAACTGTACATATTATCCAACAGGTTATAGAACAAAAACATTATCTGAAACATTATTTCTAATTATTTCTTATATCTATCATCTCAGTGATGCAGTTGCTAAACTGTTCAGCTCAAAAGCAGGGGTAGGTTTCAGTAATTTTTGAAATCGCCGTCTGAGCAAACCAAAGTTGGTGGCGACCTGATGAATTTTTTTTAATAGTTTCTGCGAAAATCTAGACAAAGTACACTGTAGGTGATGGTGGAGGTAAATTCTCACTAATCGCCAATTGCTGTCTTCTAATGAAAACCCTGTAACCAACAGTCAGCCTGTCTCAAACATTTAATGATTTGATAAAACATTTTCTTATTGCTGTCATCACGCAGTGGCTAAAGTGAACTGTTCCCAAAATGGTGCTGTTGTTGCTTTCAAAGGCGGGTCTGGTTATTTAACCCTTTCAGCCTACAGCCTATTTTCTCCTTAAAGTAATTGCATTTCAGCTAACACACAGGTTATGAGAATAAAGGAAATGATTGTCAAACATGAGATGTCTTGACATTTAACCAAATTCTCTGAACTAATAGTAAAAGAAATATGAGAGGACCAGTTAAGAGAACATGCATGTTGATGTTACGGCACTTCAATTTATGCAGATACAGAGGAAGAGCCATTGAGACAAACGTTTATGGAATGTGGAGACATTGAGGCTGTTCGTATAGTCAGAGACAGCAAAACGGGTGCTGGCAAGGGCTTTGGATTCATTCTTTTCAAGGTTCACCATTTAAATGTGTAATATATTGATGGCGTAGTATATTTTAGAATGGCACCAGCTGTGAGTTGTATGAAATTAATAGTAACATTATTCAATGGATGGAAATAAAATGAATGTTGAATGATACAACTTAGCAAGCTTAACTTTGATGAATTAAAGTGGAGTTGTACATGATCTCTTTTCCTGATCTTTACAATCACGCAGATGAACTATTATGTTGGATTGTGAATCTTACTTGTGCCATTTCAGAAGGTACCCATACCCCCATCACCCCCACCACCTCCCCTGAAGGTCAGTAAAAATTCCAAGGGGATGAGGGGGTGGCAAAAGTAGAAGTTTTTGAAGAAAAGTATGGAGCCAAATTGGGTTTTCCAGAGGGGTGGGGGATGCAAACAAAAAACCTTACATGGGTGGGGGGGGGGAGCACAATACAGTACATGCAGATTACTGTATGTTCCACAATGTACATAGGTTATATTAATGACAAATGTTTACTCTGATATTGATTGAGTATTGCAATAAATCATTATTCTCTGACACTGTTGTTTCAGAAAAAAGAGGCTGTGATGTTTGCCTTGAAAAAGAACAAGACGGGATTCAGAGGTCGACCTTTGCGAATCTTCCCTTCATCAGAAAACCCACAACAAGGTGCTTATCATAAGAAACGAAATACCTTTTATGTTTTGATCTTAGAAAACATACATACATAAACTTTTTTTTACCTTGAATTTAATTTAACAGGTTATGATAGTTTTTCATTAGGAGTGATTGATTTGTAGTATCACACAGTTTTCTTAGTCTCCAACTTATGTTGAACACCTTTGCCAACTTTGACCTTCTATTATTTTTGTCATGTTCATTCCCAATTCCACGGCAAGGAGGTATTAAATCATGTATTAAATCTCATGACCTACTTTCAGCTTACCTTTAACCCTTGAACTCCCAAGATCTGATTACTAAATCTCTTTTCTATCCGCCATGCATTTCTTTATACATTAGTTAAGAGAATTGGGGGTTCCATCAAGATAATACTGTTTGATTGATAAGTTTGTCTTTCCTTGTCACCTGTCTGCTGAAAAATGTGTCAATTTGATATTATTTAGAGAAGTTACGTGCTAAAGGGTTAAGGGAGAAATTTGCATACATGTTGGGATACCCTTCTTCTCCCCTTCCCAATGATATTAAAGAATATTAAGAATGGTCATTAAAGTCTGGTGAGACATAAACATGATAGGACTGGAATGAGGGAAAGAGCCCTCTTCTTTGTATTCTCTATTATCCTGAAAGGGACTACATATACAAGCTGTCTACTTCCCCATCTGACTTTGACAAGTGAATAGTGAAAGTTGTTTGTTGTTCCAGAAAGATTAATTAACCATCCCTCCTTGAACCAAAGGTGTTGAGCTTTGACACCCCTCCCCACCCCTCTGCATATTGGAACTTTCGTCATACTCCTCTTTCTTTGATGTCCCCCACCACTGAGAATTTCATATCTGATATGGCCCAGGGAATGAGGATATTTTCTGCATAGCGTTTACCAGTCAATTCCTTTTTATACTTTTCTCTCTTACAATGCATTTTAGGCCAGTCAAGAGATGCCAAGAAAGGAAGACCCAAGGCCTATTCTTTTAGTGGAATTACTGCCAAACGTGGAATGAAAAATGAATTGAAAGGGAGGAAAAAACAAAGACTTGGCAAAGGATACAAAGGAAGCCAAGGCTTCAGTGCAAAACCCATAAACAATGAAAGAATCCAAAAACACAGAAACCCCAAAATAAACACCCCCAAGCATAAGAGCAGAGGAAGTAATATTTCCAAGAAAAGTACAAATCCCAATGTCACAAAGAACAAAAGGGGGAAACCTAGTTGGTAGCACTATAAAAAATGACATTAGTGCACGCATTAGCAAAGACTTATTTGGACGTTGCAGTAGGAAAATATTTGGTTTTGTAAAGAAGTACCTATACTGACCTGTTATCAGAACAATGTTGTGAGAAAGAAACATACATTAAAGATATCTCCACTGAACACTAGTTGTATCTTGTTTCTCCATAATATTGTAATGTTTGTAGTAAATCCTTGCTTCAATCGGTTTTATCATGTTTTTAGTTGATGTTAGCCGATATGTGAATATAAAGAATTAGGGACTCACTCTGGACAGGTCTCCTTCAGTCAAAAAGTTTTTCAGTTCTTTGTTCACCTGGTAACCTACCTTTTTCAGTAAGTCTGCAACTACCTCTCTGGTACAAAAGAGCAAGAGCATAAAGTTGATAAACAAGGGTTTGCCTAAAGGCTTCCAAAGCTGAAGTGGAACATAGCCATTAGGTAGGGGAAATGAAGGATGAATAAATGGGAGAGTGAAACATGTGAAAAGCTGATGAAGAGACTACACTCCCTGTTTGCATTCTTTTACTTGTCCATTTTCAGAATTTCATTTTCCTGGAGCCTGAAACAGGCCATCATCAATAATACCTCACAAATTAACGTGTCAAGGTAAGCTGAAAGTCACTCACTGGGCACTATGGCCACAGGGTAGCAGCCATGATCCCTTAAATTTCAATATGTTATTTGGTAGATTTAAGGGGGGTAATGCCCAATGAGTGGCCTTCAGCTCACATCAACACATAAGTCTGTGAGGTATTCTTGTCACTCTAAGCCACATCCCACAAGCTTTACATTTCCAACAGAGACATCAGGCTGATGGCTGTGAATCTCATAGCAACTGCAAAACCCTATCCTCAGCACTTTATTATTAACAATAATGAAAGCAACCTAATAAATTTGGGATAGACAGTAGTGAACTCTGACTATAGACAGTTGTGAACTATTCACCACAATGAAGAGGTGTTGAAGTCAGGTTCTGGTCGATGATAGTGAATTATTAAGGAATGAACCCTACTGATAAAATGAACTTCCCCAAAAGAAGGGATGAAACCATATGAAATCCATAGGGAAACCTTGTTATAAGTGGAACATTGAATTTAACACTCATTGATCTGTTTGATTTCAGAAGGCAACAAAATTGTTTTGATTTATCACTTTCTTCTTCTTCCTAGATAAAAATTATAACGTTTAACGTTTCTGGGAATAAAAATTTAAAATTAGTGATTGTATTTCAAAGAAAACGAAAAGGTAACGATTAGAAAATGATCGTCCAATCTTGGCCTGTTTGAAAAAAGAAAACGTCGAAAACACTTTTCTCAACTTTCGATAATCAATTTTCCCGCGAATGTGGTGCAAGCGGATGTTATTAAAGTACAGGAAGTGAAATTGCACCGAGGAACGTGTCAATTTTCGTCCCAATTTTCCATATATGGATTGGGCTAAACATTGACTGGAGGCTCAGTGGAGGAGGCGCAGGAGCTCAAAACCAATCAACGATAAGGACCCCCCATGGACCGTGGTGAGGAGGGTAAGTCGAGCGTCCTTGTTGTCGGCCATCGCGAGTTCCTCTTCATTTTGAAGTTTTCTTTGGGATTTTTTGGGAGATCGTAGGTTTGGATTGCTAAAAAAAGCTGCTTGGGGTCCGAGGACCGTCGATCGAGTTTTCTCATGGTGAGTTTGTCGGTAACGTGAACTAGTTTGGTAGTGTTTACATTCTCGTGGTGAACTTTTTTCACGATGTTCATTGTAGTCCTCGTTATATTTCATCAGTTTTGTCTTGCTTTGCAGTTTTTGCTTAAACTATCACTGTTGCTGCTTAGTAGTATTGCTTTAATTGATCATCTTAAAGGGGTGAAGCTTGTGCAGTGGGTAAAGTGAGCCTAGCAATGATCCAGAGAATCGGTTCGTAAGATTAAAAGCAATACACTTGCTTGAGGCATGGAATTGCTTGAACATGCAGTTGTGAATGTTCTTATCGAGAAAGCTTAGCAATCTTGCTATTCACTCTTTTAGTAGTGGCTTAAAGATTCTCTTTATGTTCTATATGCTTTAAACAAAGCCATGCTTTGTTAGCTAAGTGCGGTACTGCCAAATAAATTGCTAACTGTAATTTGTAACTGAATGGGTTTGCCTAATCTTGCAGTTGTCCTTCGTACTTCAAGTTAATTTTCCCCACAAGTCACCTATTTTTTGTTTGTCGAGAACCTGTTCTCCTCAGAGAAGAATAAAGCTATCTAAGAAAACAGCTATATTTAGTCTTTAGATAAGGCTGTCAAGCTGCTTTTCAGGGAGAATTCAGAGCAAAATATTGAACAGCTTCGTTGGAAGTAGCGTGTTCTGTCAACCTGGTTAGTTGGGCAACTCGTATTGTTTACGAATGTTCATTCGAAGATTTCTAGTGTTCCTTATTGTAAGCTTCAATTTCACTGATCAAGATTCAGTTCCAAGCATCCAGTGAAAGGTTTGTCAAAAACATGTAGTAGCTAGTAATCTATTTTTTCTGTAGACGTTTGGTATATTATCGAACGAGAAAAAACTTCAGCACCTTCTACTACGTTGCACGACGTTTTAATGAAGTCATTGGATTGCCGTAGCAGAATGGTGATGAATGCTCGTACAAAAAGCTCTGAATACCACTGCAGTGCGTTGTGAAACTTTCCAGAGCTCGTTCATTCATCAGTCTTCGGTTTTGATTAAACCAGGAAATTTGGTAACCGCTGGTTTTATGACAAGTCAACATTAAACCTCGGACAACTTGCGCTCAGGTCATCTATAATTCAAAGCTACTCTCTGTTCACGTCATTTATTGCTCCATAAATCGTTTCTTTACGTTCTTTCATCTTTTTGCTAGGCACAGTCTTCGGAGGAGCCCCCATTCTTAACCGTAGGGACTGATGTTAGTGCCAAGTATCGAGGAGCTTTCTGTGAAGCCAACGTGAAGGTTGTAAAGAAGCTTGTCAAATGCAAGGTTCGTGAAACTTGCCATGGCTTTCCCCGCACGAGAAGTTTGTTGTGTTTCTGATTTCTAGCCCAGTAAGATCGAGTGACCTGTGCTTTTTAAAGCTCTTCATTATTTTTCTTTTCAGATAACATTCAGTAAAACAAATACTTCGCTCACAGTCAATGATGACTGCGTTAAGGGCGCTTTGAAGGTAAATTTTCGTTTCTTTGTGAAGGTAGATCATTGTGTGTTTACAACAATCTCTTACAATTGCTCAACTACCGTTGTACCGTTCATAACGTGTTTACTAGATTTTTTAAATCTTGTTCTCCTCTCTATTTTACCTTTGTTTTAAGGTTGGGGCCGTCGTTGAAGCCAAAACTCCTGATGGACAGTTCATGGAAGGAGTTATTACAAAACTCACGGATGCTAGTGTTTATACCGTTGGTAAACATGAGTTCTCTCCTCATCTCAGTTTACTGCAAAGAGGAATCGGCTAATGCCTTGCTGCTAAGCAAAAGCAAGCTTTTAATTGCCTTTCTGTTCACTTTTCTTTTTCCAAGTTTTTGATGATGGCGATGAAAGAACTTTAAGGAGGACATCTTTGTGTTTGAAGGGGGAAAGACATTTTAACGAAAGCGAGGTGAGCGATTGAATACTCATTATTCCATTCACTGCAGCATCAAGCGATCAATGACTTTACCACTCTGAGCTTAATCATAATTTTTATTTCTGTTTTTGCAGACCTTAGACCATCTTCCCCTTACAGATCCAGAGAACTTTGGAACTCCAGTAGTGCAGGTAATTTTTAGCTTTGGAAATTTGAAAAATATGTCCCGATCACGTGTTTTGATCCTTTGAAATATCATTTGGTCATGTTTTCTTTGGTAGATTGTAATGGTTCATCTGTATTGTCATTTATACTGATTTAAACTGGCAAACCAATGTATTGGCTGGTACATTGCGTGGATTATTGGGAAAGTAACTGCATTGGTAACATACAATTCAAGGTGTTTTCCAGTTATCAGTTAAAACAGGAGATTTGCCTCAAGCAACCTGGAAAAATCATAATTTATGTCAAAGCGATTGAAATGTGTATTAAGCTGAAATTTTAATCAGTGCTGCCAGTGTGTGCAACATGTGGAAGATCAAGGAAACAACTGTCATTTGTGATAATTCTTAATGGTTTTAGTTTGGAAAACCATTCAGGAGGCCCAGCTCCAACTAAAACAAAGTTGAAACCTCCATTTGAAGGGTGTTGTCATTATTAAAACATTAGAGAGCTTTGTGAACATAATTATTCTCAAGACAATTTAGATTGAAAAGTGAAAGAATGATTGTTGTAACAGTAAATCCCCAAGGCCAGGAAGCAGGGAAAATCCCCTTTTGTCAGAGAAATGAAAGCAGAAAAAACATGCTGCAAGGTGCTGATCTCACCCGATCATGTCTGTTGTTGTAAATGACTATTTGATGGGACCTATTGTAGTGACGCTACTGACACCAAATATGCTCTTTGATTGGTTGATTTTTTAAGATACTGAAGTGATGCAAATTTCTGTTTTTAACAGTGGCACATAGATATGTGGCAATAGTATATAGAGTTTCTGTCATCATGTGTGCTTATTTATTTCAGAGGAATGAAATGTTCAATATTGTTTTTCAGGATGGAAAGAAAAGAAAAAAGAGAAGACTAAGCCAGGCAGCCAGGTATAATTTCTAGTTTTCTGTAGATGACAATTCATCAATACTGTTTACTGAGAGGTGCATTATTTTTTTGTTTGTACTCCTTGTATGTTATATATCGCCTCATCCAGGCCAATATTATTTTCTGCACACTGTGGAAGGTTCTTTGGTCAAAATATTCAGCAAGAGTTGTTAAACATAGCCTGCAGGCAAGCTCTCTCAGGGAGGGTTTGCAGGGTGGGATAAGAAAATGGAGGGAGAGCTTGCAACTATCCCCCTACAATTTAAATATCTGCATTTAAATTTTCAATGGAAAATGCTGATTGGCTGATATTTAAGTTGACGCTGACGTCATCAGTTTGCTGTGATGTTCAAGTGAAAACAAATGGCAGAAAGACGAGACATTCATATTTGTGAAGCTTGCAAGAATTTCTCAATATCTGAACTGTCCACTGGATTTGAAACCAGAACAGCGTCTGGAAGTCGGTAACTTGCTCAGCCACAACACAACAACTTTCAATGTGTCAACTGTTCAAGGGAAATCATGTCATCGATATTCAAGATCACATTTTCATCTTCGTTTGCCCAACAGCCTAACTGCAATCCTAAGGATTTCCTCCCTCTGCTTCTTTCTTTTTTATTTCCCTTGGACTTGGCGATCTGTCTTTGACTGGAAAATTTGTCTTTTGTGTGTTTATGTGGTATTTCTGGTTTGTGCCGATTGGCCAAATTTTGACATCTCAGGCAGCAGATAGCCACAGGGAGCATTATGTGCAGAATTCAAATCGCAGAGAGATAGTTGTAAGCTCTTTCTCCATTTCTCTGCTCTGAAACCCAACCCCCAGGCTATGTTAAACAGGGAGTGCATCATTTGTTGTTAAATAAATGTTGGACTGTGCATCCTCTTTGTTATAGAGAGGTTTTAATAGGAGATGAACAGTAACATCAACTTTTTGTGGCTCAAAATTAATCATGCCATTAATAATTATTGTATTGTTCAGTCAAGTCATAGATGGTGTTTTGTTTTATTTTAGTATGGATGACTCAGAGCCAGAGCGAGAGGATCAAAGTTCTGCTGGTCCTGCTGCTTCTAAGAAGAAGTGTCTTTTTGACGACAGTATTGTTGGAAAGGTGTGTATCTACATGTGTGGAGCATTATCTTTCTGTGTGAGAAGTCTTACCATGGTAACTTTTCAAACTTGTTTGTTGTACTCTGGGAAATAGGTTCATGCTTGTATTCATGATAAGTACATTAATGCAATAATGTTATTAACAAGTCTCTCAAAAATTTGTTAGTACTATACCTTAAATAAACCCTTCAATTCTGCGTCCATGGGACATACATGGTGTTAGCAAAGTGTTTGCCATGTATGACTTGCAACATTGTGAGTGCCCAAAGTAAGACTTGGTTTCAAAAACTGGAGCTAAAAAAATCACCACAGTCACAACACTCGTACTGCTGTAAAACACTTGCAAGATACATCAAGTGTGTTTGATAAGCTTGAGGCTTCTTTATGTTAAAATTTGTAGCTTTGTTTAAATTCTTACTGAAGATGGTGATTATACTGAGAGTAGTGTTTCCAATCTGTTTTTCAGGTTGTCATTGTAGAAAGTGGATCAAAGAGGAGGAACATGTGGTTTCCTGCTTTGGTATGCCAACTTTTTAACAGTTGCAAAACTCCCTTTGTGAAGATTTGCTACTCTGTTTTAGTTGGAATATTTTTGGGTGATTCTGACTATCTTGTCAGCTTGTTGGTTTCACATGAGCATTATGTAGGGTTCGTACAAGTCCTAGAAATCCTGGGAAAGTACTTGAATTCTAGTCTAACATTTTCCAGGATTGGAAAGTCATGAAAATAGTAGGAGTTCCAGGAAAATCCTGAAATTATTTTGTTAACTGAAGTAGTAAAGTTTTCTTAAAAGATATTGGTGAGCAGCCAGATGGGAAAATCCCACAACTGAAAAATACTTGATGTGTGTTATGAGTCCTGGAATTAAACTTACTGAGGACTGGAAAATTTCTTGAATTTTGTTATGAAAAAAGTGTGCGAACCGTGATTAGTGTTCCTTTCAAAAGTGATGTGAAGTATGTTTATCCCTAACCAACCATGTTTGTGTTTCATTAGGGTGTTAATCCAAGCCAGAATGAGGTTGATTTGATAAAATCAAAAGAGAAATGTCTTGTGCGCTCATTCAAAGATGGAAGATAGTAAGTTATCTGATTCTTACCCGATTCTTGTTTCATAGTAACTAGTGCTACTTTCTGAAGAAGGGCAACTTAATGGGATGACCAACTGAATCAACTAACTTACTGGCATAACCCTTTAAAACCTAAGAGTGATCAGCATCAAATTTCTCCTCGTAATTTCAACGCCTCATAAAACTAAGTGGTCATGAAAATTAAGCGCAACATCATACAAGATAAATTTTCTGGTATTTTAACAACCTTTCCCGGCTACTTCCATAGGGAATGTGCAGGTGCAAGAAGTGAGAATTTTAATATTGATCTTAGAGTTTGAAGATCTAAATGAATACTGCCTCTGTAAAGCACCTACTCCATATCAACTTCCTTGTTTTAATTAAAAAACCGTTCCTTAGAGCAGGGCTTTCATTAGAAGCCGGCTACTGCTGCAGCTCCAGCAGCTATGAGGCATCGAGACACTGGCTTCTTGGCCATGCTGCTCAACAAATCCTTGAAAAATGTAACTGTTAAAATAGCCACTTTGCTTGGCACAGCCACCTACTACATGGCACAAGGGAATACACCTACTGCAAATCTTTTTGAAAGCCCTGCTAAAGGATACTTGTGAGAGTTTTTCTGACAGTCCAGATTTTTATGGGAGATACCATCTTTCTTTTCATTCATCTTCTCTTCTCTGGCCAAGTTATAGTATCTCTCGCTTTCTTTTTATTCAGCTGTTACTGTCCTAGTGAACCATTCATTAATACATGTGAATGCAGTTTTTATTTTATTCATAAGTGCAAACATAAGCTGAGACTGTTTTATCACCTGAATAAGCAAAGAAGAGTGCCTGGGGCAAGTGCAGCTCAAGAAGACAAACCAGGGGGAAGCTGTAGATTTAATTGTTTTCAAAGCCTCTAGTTTAAGTCACAGGCCAAATCCTCTTGAACCATCCTCTAATGTATCCATCTATATAAGGTCACTTTTTTGAGTATTGAATTGTTCTTGTTTTCAGTCATGTGATAAATGTTAAGGATACAAAGGAGTTTTCAAAGGACCAAGATCCTATTCATGGTGTATTAAAAGGCGAGAACAGAAAGCTGAAAGCAGGTTTGTGGTTAACCAGTTTTTCCTCAACCATTGTTCAAGAGACAGTGAGTGCAAAGTGATGGAGTTGAATAGTTTTTATCCTGACTTTTTTTTTGTTTGCTGCCAACCGCCGCCGACCGGTTGGCTCAGTTGGTTGAGCATCGGACTACCATGCAGGAGGTCGTGGGTTCAATCCCCGGCCGGACCAACACTCAGGGTCTTTAAATAACTGAGGAGAAAGTGCTGCCTTTGTAACGACATCTGCAAATTGTTAGACTTTCTAGTCTTCTCGGATAAGGACGATAAACTGGAGGTCCCATCTCACAACACTTCAATGTTCATAACCTTGTGGGACGTTAAAGAACCCACACACTAATCGGAAAGAGTAGGGCATGGAGTTCCCGGTGTGCTGGTCTGGTCTTTGTGCTATTTCGTGATTTCATGGGTTGGGTGGGTTGGATGATGTAAACCGCATTTGAATATATATAAAATAGAAAATGCGGTATATAAATCCCATTACCATTGCCTTGTTTAGCGGTAGAAAGAGCACTGATGTACTTAGACACAGGAAGAGTGCCTGGAATCTGGGAAAAAAATGGTTCTGATGTGATAGTTAATGAAGACAGCGAAGAAGATTCCAAAAAGGTTCACTCTTCAGAAGACGAGAGCAGCGTTGATGAGGATGGAGAGAAGAAAGCCTTTAAGGAGAAGCTTATTGCATTTATGAAGGAGAAGGGTAAGTTTGCTGAAGAGGTAACGGGTCTTTACAGGTGGACCCACAGCTACAACCCCAGCTGTCCAAGCAGCAGATAACTTTGTCCAGGTGATAGTCACTATCCTGTGATCTAATTGTAAAACAAGGATTCCAAAAAACTCTTGTTGCAGCATTAGATCACCCCTGATAAAGATACCAGGCAGGAGTCTTGAAACGTTGGGTTGTGAATTCTAGTTACAGTTGTTAATCTTCAAACCAGAATAGTATGTCTGGTTGTCCACCTGGTTGCAGTGTGAACCTTAACCAACCCTACAACATAGTGTTCAGCAAAATTAACCCCTTTAGCTTTCTGGTGCCTATGAAGGTCCATGACCAGTATGCAAATGGTCTATGATTGTAATTTTCTCCATGTTCCTTCTTAGTGTTTGAGACAGTTTTCAAAATAAGATGCGAGATTTGTAAAATTAATGTTATGTACTCTAAGATAGTCAGTTGTTGTTGTCACACAAGAAGATTTTGTGTGATTTACAGCTAGTCATTGTTAAGTCTAGAAGATGTGGACATCTTATGTGACATATGTTTACCCTGTTACTCTTCAGGAACCCCAATTACAAGACCTCCAGTTCTAGGAAATCAAGATTTAGATCTGCACAAACTTTATAAGATAGTGCAAGAACATGGTGGAATGGAAAAGGTGACTGCTAATTCTATCTGATATCTTCAGTCCAAATAGAATTTCTTTTAAAACAGCTTTCTTTAAAGTGCCCATGAAGTAACAATTATGTTTGCTGATTTGACGGAAAACTGCTCCACTTCCTGTATCAGCACTTTATCTTGTTTGTGTTTGTTTCAGGTCTCTAATGAGCCATTTCTGTGGAGAAAGATTTATCAGCAAATGGATATTCCTGTTGTTCCTCCCAGTGCATCACACCACATTAAAATGGCTTACAAAAAGTATGATTTGTATTAATAGTAGTTCTTCCAATTTCATTAGTTAACCTCTTATTATTGCTAAGAAGTTAGCCACATATTTATCATAGTACTTGAAATCAGAAACATTTTAACCCATTGACTCCTGAAAGAGCTTATAGGCACTCATGTGGAACCAATTCCTTTGTACCACTTGTGACATCATCGTTATCTATGGTACTAGACAGCTTTGAAAGCCAAGGGAGCAGTGAAACCTTTCAAGCCAAAATCTCAAAATTTTGCCTTTTGTGCATGCCCGAGCTTCAAAAGCCGGAATTTGACACTAGAAACGAAAGCTGGGCTTTCTCTTGACTTGAAAACAACATTTTGGAGAGAGTGGGTCTTTTTTGGCTACACAATGACCAGAAAATGGCTCAATTCCCTTCAAGCGGCACAAATCTGCAAAATTTCCAGGTGTCAAAGGGTTAAGAAAGATGATTTGCTGTATGGTGCTCCAACAGTTTGACATGTCATTAAGGTATTGTGTGAAAGAAAGAAAGTGGGTACAGTATCTAATAATATCAGTGTTAAAGCTCTTAGAAGTGTTTATGTTCAAGATTTGTATAGTAATTAATAATTACTAATAAGAAATACAGTAAACACCCGCATATAAGAACACATGATTTCGGAGCTCAGGCTGATCAGGTTCTTATTATCGGGTATTTAGTGAAAAATCAGCCTCAAGATGCTCTTAAATTGTTCTTAAATTTTGTTGTTGGAATTCAGAACTGTAACTAAGGAAAAAATATTGCTTGAGATTTAATTAGCATATTTAATGGAAAAATAAAATGAATTAATATCATGACATCATTGCAAAAATTAACCTGCAAAAACAAAAGCAGCCTTATTACTAGTTAACTAGTGAACTAGCAGCAGGCCTTTGTTATGCTCTGTACTCTTTTTAATGCCTTCTCCATTTTATAAGAACATTTTACATTTCCAGGCTGATTTTGTTCTTATAAAAATGGTTCTTTATTTGCAAAATTTCAGCCGGATGTTCTTAATCCATGTGTTCTTATATGCGGGTGTTTACTGTATTTATACATATGTGACCTCATTTGCGATAAGGGGGATTAAGGTGACTGGAGAAAACGGCGTTTAAACGAATGTGTTTAAACGCGTGAAAACACTTTTTGGACGCGTTTAAACACTTTTTTAACTCGTTTAAACGTCCAGCTCTTTTGAGCGTCAATTTTTAGTTCATGAGCCTCGCATAATTTAACCTCAGGGTGCATATTTAAGCTTACAAAAACGCGTTTGAATGCATTATTATCGAGGTAAGGAAATGATTATCGCGGGAGCTAAAAAAATTGCGCTCCGATTGAAAGTAACAAGTTTCTGTCTTGTCCGTATGGGTGGATTCAGGCAAAAGAACGATTTCGCCAAAACGAAGCCACCGTACACCGTATGATGAAAATTTAAGAGGGAAAAGTTCAAATCTCAACGTGACAGTTACACTCTGATTTACTATTAACTCCAAAATCAAAGAAGATGTAACTCTCCACTCAGCCAGAATCAACAATAAGCTTCAAATTAACTACTTACCTTCTCTCTTTCCTCTCTAGAAGTAGTTAACCGATAATCGCTTTCGCACGGCTCGATGTATTTCGTATGTATCAGTCTTCGCATGACATGTTTTGTCCTAATCGATTGCAGTAAATTCACTTGAGTCAATTACTAACTTGTCATAATGTGACATGTGTTATTACTGTGGGCTGGGCCGTGACCTCGTAATTTGCGCAAAGAATAGGAAGAATAAACACACTATTCCGTGTTGGAAAAGCAAGAGACTACTAGCTTCACTGAGAAGATTTGCGTAGCATTGTAGAATGCTTTATTTGGGCACACGGTCGCGAAGAGTGCAGTTTGTCTTGGAATACGGACCCAACAAATCAAACCAAGAGCATATTTTTCATCCACGGGTATGAATCCAAAACACACTAAACCAATAACTTTTAGTCCTTGAAAAAGCTCGGAAATTTGGGTTTTTGTCCGGAGGTCAAGTATCAGTTACCGAGAAAATCGCTTTCCAGGCAGTCAGTCGACGTTGTTTCACGGAGGGACGTTCACAGCAAACGCTTTGCTTCCCGTTTGCAGGAAACTTGCAGTCGCTAATCATCGCGTATCAGTGTGCCTATAAACCTTTGGAAACACCGTAAACTCAGTTCTCCACGCAACCCATGAAGGAAAACAGACAATCGCATTTCTTAAATATCTGACACGGGAAGTGTGTAAAAATGGCGGCAACAATTGATCACGTGGCCGTCTCTGCTGTTTCTGTCGTAAGAGTTGTACTTGATCTCTCGACTAGTAAGCTTATAATTATTGGGGTACCAGGATTATGTTACTTGTTCTATATTTTCCGAAAATAAACTGTAAACGGAAACTTTAATTTAGCGAGACAGCTCGACTATTTCATGGGAGGTCATTTTATTGAAATCAGGCTTGTAAACTGGCATTAAAAAAAGGCTGTGTCTAAATGGCCGGCAGCCGGTCAAGGTTGTAAAATCACTAAATGGCCGGCAGTCCGATATTTCCTTGACAAATTCAGAAAAACTGAGGAATTTATGATATTTTCAACAAAAGACGACATTTACAGACTTAACTATCGAAGTAACCGTTAAGAAAGCGATGCAGTTTTATTAATATAAACTATCAAAGTACAAATCGTCTAAATGACCGGCAGCCGGTCAAAATCTTCAAGCCTAATAACAAACGTCCATATTCCTTGACTCCTAGCCCTAATCCCTAACCTAAAACACACTAAATCTCCCCGAAGTACCAAGTCTAAGGAAAACAAAGCCCTTGAAAGGGAGCCCGAATCGGACTGCCGGCCATTTAGTGTTTTTACAATCTTGACCGGCTGCCGGCCATTTAGACACTTTGTTAAAAAAAGTTAGGTTGAGTAATAAATGAGTAATGCTAGCTTGCCCTGAAAAGAAACCCTACAGCTTGGTCCAGCTCTCCACTGCTCATTATATAATTATATTATAATATATGTTTGCTGTATACTTTCGAACAGAAGATGTGATGAATTGACAAAATGTTCCGTTCCACTCAGTCAGTGACTGTTGAAAACCATGAAACAAAGTAAGGCCCATGTCAAACGTTGTCCTGCTATCGTGAGGAACGGCAAACCTTGCAGTAAGCACAAGACTTCGTTTCAAACGTCGTGCTACTGCCGTGTCGAACTCAATTCATAAATTAACATTAACATTTAAACGGGCCGTACAAGTACTAGGAGAGGATAATAGTCTTTTGCCAGAGTTAAAGTTCCATCCAGTTGCCACTAGTACTTTGTTCACTTTCATCGCTGTCTGATTGACTGGTGTCTGATTCACTGCGGGATAACTCTCGTTCGCTTACGAAATATCTTTCCTTTGCTGATTGCAAATCATTGTTGAATGTTTGAGGAAGGTTCGTCGTGTTTAGTGAAAAAGAGTTATCCATGGCTTTTGTTGAACAGCGAGATTTCGAAAGGCAATATATTTAGCTGTATTTCGGCTGGCATATGGCGTTTTTATCGCCTTATCTACTTGAGTGCAGTGAAATGAAGTAACAAATGTGTAGAACCTGATATCACGGGCTATGCCTCCCTTTCCTTATCTCGAATTCTCGCAAATACCCCATACCGAAACACGCCGGAATGTTAATAATTATAATAACAACTTAGCATTTGTTTGGCGCGTTACATGTATTTTACATCCCACAGACTCAGATTAAGCGAAAGTACCATGAGATGGGGCCTACGGTTTATCGTCCTTATCCGAGAACACTAGAAAGTTTAACCGTTTATAGATGTCATTGAAATTTAACGCTGCGCCTTCTCCTCAGTTAACCTAGACCCTAAGTGTTGAACCGGCCGGGCTTTGTACTCCCGACCTCCCGCACGGTAGTGCGTTGCTCTAAACTGAGCCAACCGGTTGGCGAATAATTTTTGAGGCTTTCCAGCAAGGGCAATGGTTTCAAGAGGCGAAAAGAACAAACATCCAGACTCTTGGAGGCGTTTCCCTGGATTGCCATGGTCGATGTAACGCAATCCTTTTGTTGTCAATCAAAGGCTACGGATTCGTGAAAGCATGAGGCATGCACAGAACTAAAGCAAATAAATGCAGTGAACAATCTGATTCGATTGCTAAACGTGTTGGTTTGAGCGGTGAAAAACGCTCAAGTTTGACTGAGGCACAGTCTGTAAAGTTGGCATTCACGGTTCAATACGGCACAAAACCAAAGCAAATAAAAAGATGTTCAGGATCTCGCGTAACAAAAGCATTTGTTTTACTGGAGCACGTTATGTTTTTCCTTCAAAAGCTTGGAAAAAAGTATGCTAAGCCGAAGCGGACATTTGATTTCTGTGTTCTACAAGACAATTTAATATGTAATAATCACGCGGTAGCGCCACGGAGTCTGACTGGGCAGCCCGGTCACTCGCTGTCAATCAGAGTGTGAAGTTGTTTTCGCTTTTGCGTTTTGCCTTGTCGGTTACGTACTGATCAGAGTTACTTGTTGTTTTCGCTCAGTCTGCATAAAATACTGACTATTTTACCGTTTGAATCGTCTCTCTACACCTTGTACAACCGGAGAACTGTATGACTACTTCTTCGCAAATACAAACAGATAATTCTACAGCGAGATCAGGCAAATGCTTGAATGGTTGAACCGTTCTTTTGCAAGGTTTGTTGCGTAACGAGGCTCATTAACCTTATGTGTATTGATTTTGTTTAAGCGCAAGCCGCGAAAGATCTAAGATATTATTATCAGGAATCAGGATAACGTTAATCCGTATTTAGTTTTTTACTTTTATTTTTTTCTAACAAGTACCTCGGACAAATTAGCTAGTCCGAGTTCAAAATGTTTTTATTCAAACACCGCGGGTCTCGATTAATAATTTGAAAATGGCGTTACAGGCCTGCTACGAACGGAGTTGTGTTAATTGACATGAAGAGGTCCAAATCAGCACTTTTCTTTTCCGCACAAACTGCAAGCCTTCGTTATTGGATCATCGACTTGCAACCTTTGTCTTACAGAATCACTTCAAATCGTGTATTTCACTGTTGTATCCATTTCGGCTTCATATTATTATGATGATTAATTTTGCGTAATTATGTCTTCTAATCAATAATTAGCAACGTTCAAACGCGTTCTATGTCGGATTACTCTTTGAACATTGAAGCGTATTCACGCGTTTTCAACGGGTTTAAACGAGACTAAAACCCGTTTAAACACAGTGCAAACGCGTTGACGTTTAAAACGCAAAAAACGCCTTTTCACCTTAATCCCCCTTATTGCAAATGAGGTCACATATGGAATTTTCACCCCGTTGATACTATGTTCTCTATCCTTCCCTGTAGATACCTGTATCCTTTTGAGGTTCATGAAAAAGAAACATCAAAACCATCAGGTAAAGAAGAAGAAAGTGAACAAAACTCTGGAGTTAAGTCTGTCCAACCTGAGAGCCCAGAGAGTCCTGTAGACAGCAGCGACGAGAAACATCTTGAATGCTTAGAACCCTTGCCAGACATTGACGATGATCATGACGTGGTAATAGTGAAGAAACCTGAAAGCAAACAAAGCACACGGATTAGAGAAATGAAACGACAGCAAAGCCGTGAATTTGAGAATGGTGTCCTGAGTGATTCTCAAGCAAAGAGTTCAGAAGAAGATGTATCAGTTGATGTGGTTAATAGTCCAGAGTCATCATCAGATGCAAGTGAGCCACCGTCTGACAACAAATCTGATATTCCAGGAGATGAGTGTACATTTGAGGTTGGCGACAAGATACAAGTCAAGTATGGGCGTGGTAGAAATCACCGTCTTTATGATGCCAAGGTATGAAATTCATGAAATAGTTGTTGCTGTTTTTCTTTGTTTGTCTGTCTCTTTGTGTTTTTTATCTTTCTCAGTGTATGTGAGGGTTAATAGAGTGATAAAGTGCCCTGCTAACACTTGTAATAACAGACAGACAGGCACTGGTCATGTCATCCAGTCAAACTTGTTTTTGCTCCAATGTGACCTGTTTTTGTGTGATCAAATTTGAACAATCTGAACTCTTGCGATAATGACCCCAGATTGCATGAATGATGTGCTTGTCAACATGAATAGAGCAAATAGCTCAAAATTAAATTTTCTTTGAAAGTGGTAATGACCAGACAATGTTCCCAGCAATTCAAGGATTTCTGTTGATTGGCCTTTGTTTCAATCCCTGCTCCCAGTTTTGTTTCAGTGTATCTCAATGATTTATTAAGTTCAAAATGTCAAATTTACATTGTACGATCTTTGCATTTTGAGTTTAAAACAAATTTCACAAGGTAAATTTTCACACAGTTCTTGTATCACTGTACATGTATTTCAGATTATTCACATCGACCCAGAAGCCAATGAAGGTACAATGTACTGCATTCACTATGCTGGCTGGAACAACAGGTATGTATAGAATGCTGCCATGTGAAAATCAATTTGAGGGTCAAATGAATGTTGCAACTTTCCATGCGGCAAATTTCCTTGGACCTTGTGCATCAAATCCAGGGCTACTACCTAATCTTACTTCCTACTCTTATCCTACTTCCTGATCTTTATTCAAGATCAGCTCATGTCAAGTCTCCATACTATTTTCTGTAGCAATGCTTCAATGTGTCTGACTGGGTCATATGATAAGGCAGACACATGGAAATGTTAGTAAAAAAAAACTAATTGTAGGCATAGCTTAGCATGGCAGTAAAGAAAAAAACCTTATCAGTGGTTTCCTAATTTTCTGTGTCAGAGTAGAGAGTAAAAGATCTTGGCTGAGAATTCTACATTTCATTTCTTTTAAGGTATGATGAATGGATAAAGCCTGAGAAGATAGCTGGGTGGGGCACTAGACAGACTCGAAACAGGGCAGGGAGTGTTAGCAAAGTGCAGGAGGCTAATCCAAAGCCCACTCCGAAGCCGGTTGCTCGTCCCACTGCAAAGCCTGCTGGAAGGCGGACATCTAAGACAACAACAGGGCCTGTCAAGGAAACAACCACTAAGCCAGCACCAAATGGTACCAAGAATTCTTTAAAGAGACCCTGTTCACCTTCGACAAGGTCTGGATCATTGTCCCCCTCCCTTGGAAAGTCACCCAAGACTGGTTCTGGAAGAAGCACAGGCCGCACAAGGTCAGAGAGGAACTCGCTTTCAGAACTGTCCAATGGAATAGATGAAGGTAGGTTCTTTTCTGAAATTACTCAAAATGTTAAGTTGTGATGCTTTACTGTGTGATAAACTGGTTTGTTGTTGGGTCAAAAACCTAAAAAGCTGCTGTCTTTCATGGCAAATTATGAGTTAAAGTGTGGGAGATCTGGAATATCGCAGCCTTAATTTGGTCATTAGAACTCAACATTGAAATCTCTGTCATCTAAAGTGTTTCAAACACTGATCTTCATTTAACAATGAATTTTTACGATTTTGAAAAACAACACAGCATTAACATGTTTCAACAGAATTCTCTGTCATCTTCAGTTTAAATTACAAAGTACAGAGTTGAATATACTGTGTGTGCAAAATGTAATTAACTATGAAATTGTTTTAGTGAAAAGTCCTCCATCAAGAAGGAGACCAAAGTCAACAACTCCAGAACCTACATCAGAACAAAACAAATCTGTAGAGGTGGTAAATCATGTTCAGGCAATTCCTGAGGCCATTCCGGAGGAAACAGATGAGAAAATAAAGGAAGAAAAGAATAATTCTACCTCAAAAAGTGAATCACAAGAAAACAGCAAGAAAGCAACTCCTTGTGAAAATGGAATGTCAAGTGAAATTCCCCATGCAGAGCAAAAACCGGAGCACAGCTCTGGTACATCAAATGGGAAAAGGAAAGACAAACATAAAAGAACTATTAATGGCTTAGTGAGAAGTGTCAGATCTCCTGAAACAGTTAGCAAAGATCCTGAAGACATCAAAGATGCATGCTCTGAGCCAAAGAAAATAAAATTAGAACAGGAGGCAACCTTGCAAGATACAGAAGTAGAGAACCTTCTTAAAGACAGCACGTTAGGCACAACACCCACCCCCTCTCCTCAAACACAGGGCACTCCAACGGCAATGGAAACAGTTTCAAATTCTTCTTCTTCGGAGGACACCAAACCCGACCTGGCCACAGATTCTGTGACATCAACTTCTGTGCAATGTAGTGATAGTGGTGAAAAACCTAATGGAACTGTGGAGAATTCTGCTGGGATAGATTCTCAGCAAAAAACCTCTGAACATGACAAAAAGGATAAGGACTCAAAACCTGAGAAGAAAACATCTGAGCAACATCATAGGAAACATAAGAAAAGAAAGGAGAGGAAGAAGCATCGTCATGCATCTGGTAATGACAGCACGGGTAGTGATGCCCCAGGGAGCCCAATGTATAACCAGGCTGCAGGAGTGTTTTCATCACCACGAAGACCCAGGATGTCTTTTGATATGGATCTAGGTAAGATGAAACAAAAATTAAAATTTCAGTACTCTCCTGTGAAATACATGATTTGGGTGATGTAATGCATTGTTCCAGTTAACTTTCAGAGTTAGGGAGTCATGGAAAATTTTTAAGGGGTCATAAGACACGGGTCTTCCCTAATTTTCTTACTTAACAACTCTGTGTGTCAGGTCAGGGAGCCAGATTTCTCGGGTTTTTGACCCGAGACCCGCCGCTTATCTGGAACACTGGTAATGTACATTAGATGTCATATTGGTGGAAAATGTTGAGAACATTCCAGTATAAAGCATTTCTAGGTCACTGTGAGCTTGTGTGGTTCTTTTTTTTCTAACTTGTCCGACCTTTGCTGTTGTGTTACTTGATTTTCTTCAACAAAAAGGTTTCTTCTTTTCTTCCCGATTTTCAGAGGAAATAAAAGCAAAAGAGGATGGTGGTGAACGTATCAGGTTACTGCAAGACAAGATTAATGAAATGAGGAAGGTTTACAGTTCTTTAAAAGCTGAAGTAGCCAGCATTGACAGAAAGAGAAAGAGACTTAAAAAGAAGCGAGGTAGGCCTTTGTGTTATATTAATTTATTTTATTCATTCTTTGATGTTATCTCCTGACTTCTCCCTCACTTCTCTCTCAACGCTTAAACTAAACAATTTGTAAAAGAAAGTGTGAGAAATGTTTGTCTTGGATAACCTCTACAGCAATGGTATCGCAGAGTTTATGCTTTTAAGACACAATCAACCTGCATGTTTTCAGGCTTCTTTTAAGCTGCCTCTGTTTCAATCTTCCCCCTACGGTTTCCATGTCATGAAATTTCACTTACAGTTGAACCTCTCCCTTTTGACAACTGTACTTAGTGGACACCTCCACTGAGGGAAAACGAACTTTGGTCCCAAAAAATTGTTCACGTCATCTCTGCAATGTGGTTTGTTTGTGTTTGTTTATGAGCAGTGTTTACTTACTGTAGATGTCCGCAAGTAGAAGTTTGACTTGAGTGTTTCACAGTGTATCACTTGTTTGGTTTGCAGAAGCTGCTGATGCTGTGGAGGCTCAAGAGTTACAAAAGTCGGTAACATCATCATCATCATCATCACATGCTGTTCCATCACCAAGCATACCTACTGTCGAGTGTAGATAACAAGGAAAAAGGTTTTATATTAATCATGCTTGATAGTGTGTTGCCAGGTTAAATTGGCAGTGGAATTAATTTTACAACTCATGTCATAGCAACACCCTAATCTAAATTGGCCTTCACCGTGATGAAAAGAGGTTTACTTGTGAATGAGTAATCCTCCAAAAGAAAGTCTTTGAACTTACTATCAAATAATATATGTTTTGTAATAAAATATGAATGAAATACTTTCCTTAACACTGAAACCTCAATCCAATTTAAACCAAGCATGAAGGTTGTCTTATTCATGGAAAGTATTTATACTTATTTCAGATAAATCCCCATGTTTTCTTCGGCTAACTGAGGCAGTGCATTTTCCATACAAATGGTCCATTTCACTTCAGAAAAGCTGGCTACTCGCTCTTGAAAAACCACTGGGGTTCAAATGTTTTTCACCAGTTTATATAATTCATGCAACACGGCAAGGGGTGAGGAAGGCACGTGGGACTTGGACACGTTTTTTACACTAAAATAATAATATTATTACAGTGTGCAGGCCATCTTTTGCACCCACATTCATGTATTATGCAGTGATCTGGCATCACAATGGATTTAGTGGAGCCACGCCCTTGAAGTAAAGTGAAGTGGGGTAATATTGGTCTGCACTGCATTTTTCATGAGTCAATACCCAATTTTTCTGAAGTGTAAATGCACTTACAGGGAAGACCTGAATTCAAGCAACAAGATTATTTAATGTGGATTCCAAAGTAATTATTGTAAAGTATTTGAAGAGATGAAAATTGGTTATGAAACCAGCATTGTTTAATATGTGTACATGGAACAAAACAAAGCAGGTATTGAGATCTTGATGGGATCAGCTTTTGTATTTTATATGATACTGAAAAATCTCAGCTTGCTTATCGGAGAATAAGTGGTTTGTTCTTTCGCCCTTTGTTTGTCTTTAAGACAAAGTAAATTCACTTCAAGGAATATACATGTGATGTATTTTACAGTATCACTTACGAGGAGTTTGATGATGTTATACTGGAGTGATTGTTGATTCAGTGGGGTTGCGTTCTGTCGTGAAGGTGTACATTTTCAAAGCCTTATGCACTTTCCTGTAAAAATCTTTCATACTTGATTGAAAGTCATCCAGGTTGAGATAATTTATTTCCATATTGTTTGTGCAGATTTCAACACTGGGTCAAGGAGATGGGCTATGGCACATTGAGCCCAGAATTGAAATCTGTCAAGTAATAGTTTTTCTGGAGTGCTGATGTTTTTAAATTCTGGCCAGTTACAAATAAGATGACTCTGTAAAAGTTTGTCAGGTACCGTTCACATGGTGATAACCCAGGGTCTACACACAAAGTATTTTCTTGTTCTTTCTCTGACATGGATTGAACCAAAATCTTCAAAGTTTATACTTGAATTGTTTGTGACTGCTTCATCGAGCTAATTTTTGGGGAAGAGTTTTAAGCAACTTAATTAGAGAGGATTCTTTCTATTCTTTTCTATTTTGTATATGTTTATATAATTATATTTACTTATCCTTTGGTCAACTCTAGGGAGCCATCTTAACCCTTCAAACCCTAAGTGTGATCAGAATCAAACTTCTCCTTGCAATATCAATGCTTTATAAAACAGAGTGGTCACAGGAATTAAGGACAGAATCACCCAAGATGAATTAGCTTGATACTTCAACAATTTGCCCCTACTACTTCTATAGGAAATGTGTAGTAGGAAGTGGAATTGTGGAAATTTGATCACAATTTTTACCAAGGTTAACTGATGAATTTCTACTTGACTAACTCGACTTTGTTTATCTCATCTGCCCTTACCAGTCAGACAATTTGAGTCTTCCTATGCTTTCTGCAATTTCTCCATTAAGCCTGTGACTTTAAGACTCAGATCAGTTAGTAATAATATCACGGATATCAGCAGGCGATTGAAACTTCTTATCTCCATTTAGACATTTTAGATGAACAACCATTTCTGTAGAAGAAAGGTATTTTAATAACAGAGTTCTTCTGACACTCCCTTCTGCTTTTGCCACCAGCGGTGTAATTTTCTGACACCCTGCTTAGGGTTTACGTCGTGCAAACCAGTTGCTTTTTTCCGCACAATTTTCGTCCTGAAGATCAGAAGTAACTTGTCTGGAACCGTTTTTTGTTTGGGTAAAAGTAATTAGCCTCCTGCGCAGACATTCTTTTGGCTCGCCGCGCAATCTTTCCTCCCCAACGTCTGGGAGGAAAAGTTGTGTGATGAGCCAAACGAATGTCTGTGCAAGAGGCTAAAATGTAATCAGTTCGAGTGTGTTTTAGTTTAGAAAAAGTATTCAGGTAGAGATTTATTTAACAAAGGCCTTTGGTGCTCCATATTTTATACTTTAATATCCCATTTTGGTTGCTTATGGAAAAATACTCTGAGAGATGATGTAGTAAAGTATTAAGTATTTAATTTTTTAAAGTATTTCAGAAAGTATTCTCTTAGTTCGCAGTTTACTGTTACAGTGTTTAACCTCCATACTACCATACAAATTCTCCATACTTAGAGTAATAGTAAATACATGAAAAATTGTTTGCATATCAAGGAGATACTTTTCAATCTGCCAAACACCCTTTTTTTTCTCATGACCAATAATTTGTTTGATACAAAGCGATCGACGGTGGAGAAAAAGATATCCATAGCTATGGGGCTAAAATCTTAAAAGATATTTTTAATCTTATTTCTACCATTATGTTCTCTAACAAAAAGAACCAATTCACTCAAAGGTTTTTCTTTACAAGTGGACCTTGTTTATATTCTTATGCTTGGCTGTGCGATGTACATGTATTTAAGGTGTCTTATCTGCGTTCTTTTTCTGAGCGAGTTTGCTGATCATTCACTTTCCTTAAGATTGACTTGCTTCGATGACTTTAGCTGCATTCTGTTTCATGGTACCTCTTTAGGCCTCCATAAGTAGACTACCGTATTCAGAAAGACCACTGCTCTGCCTTCGTGCGTAAAGGTGAAAATTGCGGGACTTTATTTTGAGTTACTGTGATAAAAACCTCAAACCGCGAACAAAGCACGCAATTATCTTGGAATACGTATTTATACTGGTTTAACTGGCTCTATACAGATGTAAAATGCTTGCTGGTGATGAAGCGGTGGCAAATTTTTCTTATTGAGAACTGCCGAGTGTTTATGGCCTAGCTCAAAAGTGAAGAAAGACTCTGGGAAGGTTCACCCATCCATCGGGGTTGCTGATCGAGTGTAAAAAGAAGATTTTAACATACCCTTTCTATACATACACGTACTGTTTCTAAATAGAGAAAGTGAATCGATAGTATTGTTGTAAAGGTATTTCACAGTGGGTAGCCGAGTAAGTGTTTGTAACATTTTTAAAGCTTTTTATTTTATGTATTTTAACAGTACCCGCATCTAATTTATTCTCCGTGGATTGTGAATAAAGACTTCTATGCTCTACAAGTATTGAACAATAGGTGTGGTGTTTTCCTTTCCAAATAGAGCGCTTTTCGATCTTGAGTAAAAGCAAAGTCAAAGTAATTACTGTAGCCTCATTGGTAGAGGAGCTGGTCTTAGTATCCCGTATCCCATTAACGGGGCATTATAGGGAGAAGCCTTGTTTTGTACTTTGCAGCACTTGTCCTTAAGTATCTCGTCAATATTTGATTCAATCGAAAAATGGCTTCATCAAATGGCACTTGCCCTTAAGTATCTCGTCAATATTTGATTCAATCGAAAAATGGCTTCAGGCTGGAGTGCTTGATGCAGTAAATGTGAGAATGTTTGGAGTGTGGACTGACCGATTCATGTGTATACCCTTTTCCAACTTTTAACTTCAATTAATTTTCCCCTATTTTCCCAAAATTTAACTTGTCACATCCCCTTAATTTCTGACCTGTTTACCGACGACTGGACTGGAAACCGGCCGGTGTGTGCCACCTTGATAAAACCGGTGGGATCATGCCAGCTGTATGCTGTTTTCAAAATGCAATTTGTGGTTATGACTTTTTTTATTACAAATCAAACCTATTTGGCGGACTATATTTGAAACTTGAGACTGAGGCCTTTGTACATCCCAAAGCGTAATTGTGTAATAAAAAAAAAAATTGTGTCATTTTACCTTATCATGCTGCTGTGTCCCATCAGCAAACACGGTAACAAACCTCTAGTACCTCCCGTTTTACATACCTCAACAGAAGACTTGCCTCATTCACCCTCTCTAGGTTTCCCCTCCCTCTCCCCCCTCAATCACTGCCGTTTTACTGTGGAAACGAGGTCATCATTTTCCCGCCAAAACGAGCGGCTGGAGTCCGACGCGGTTTTCCTGCTACTAGAGTTGAGTTGTTGCAGTATTTTGAAACGAGAAAAAAATGTGCGATGGCTTTTCTACTCGTAAGCAACAAAAACGAGAGGAAAAGGTCAGTGCATACTCAAGGAAAAACTCCGGGGTTATAATTGAAGCAAATCAGGCTACAATTTTCCATTAAAAACAATAGTAAACCTTCATTTCGTTGTTTCTTTGTGGACGAGCTCGAGTTTGCATTTCTTTCGTTCATGTCTGTTGTCGTCAATCAACAGAGACGGAAGTCCGTCGAAAAAGCAATCCCAAACATTGCAGACGCTATTAAGACGGTTGTATCTCTAAGCAAGAACGAGAATTTTAAAAAGAAGTCCTTCGAACTTATCAAGGTTGGTTATATCAATTAGCGTTGTTTTACTGAAGATTGGCCTAATCTTAACCTTATTTCTTCGATTGCGGAAATGTCCCCACCCTCTTTAGGCCAAAGACGGCGAAGAACTTAACGAAGCAGTGAAGAAAAAACTATGGAAGATTGCGTGTTGTAGCTTGAATGTTCAGCCATCCAAAGAGTATAAAAGTCAGGTCAGTTCATGTGGGCAGGTGTTTTAGTTTTTTTTTTTTTTTTCAACTTCCCACTTTAAAAAAAAGTTTTATAAGCTTAAGGTCAATAATTTTTGTATTTGTTTTCATACGCTACATAGTTTGTAAATTCTTTGGTATTACATGTTCAAAACAGATTGTACCCGACGAGCAACCCACAGTGAAAACAACGGTTGTTAAGGTAAGCTCAACTTAAACATTTAAGTCGAGGAATATTCCGTCATGGTTTTTGTTCCACGATGTGAACAAGTTTTTCTCCGGTAAAACTAGTTGGTAAGCTTAATTTCCTGAGCTGCATTAAACTTAAACTAGTATCATAATATAGTATTTTCTTTGCAAGTTATTCAACACCAACTTTCAGTGAATATCCAAACCAGAAATGGCAATGCCTCCCTTTTTCTTCAATAATAATTCATTAAATTAAATCAGGTGACAACTTAACGTGTGTTAAGCACTTTGATTAAGAGGACGGAAAAACTAAAAAAGAGGAGTATCTTGCAGTCACTTTCAAATTTAGAGATGTCTTCATTTGGAGTCATAAAACAAGTGGGCGTGGTCTCACTAAATGTACCCACTACAACAATCTGTCATTTACCATCCATTTACCATCCTCAGTCAAAAACACGCTTTACACTCAATGACACTGTGATTGTTACTATTTACCAGTGAACCTGAGAAGTGCATTGTTTGTGTCTGAGCTGGCTCAAGATTCTGTTTGGCTTGTTAAGGCAATCGGCTATCCCTTAATCCCTGCACAAAAGGTTAGGAAGAGAAGATAGTTGACTTCCACGATCTAAGAATATAAATTGACGTTTTTACAATAACACCCAAGAAAAATGCAGTTGATGAAGGAGGCAGAGAGGACTTCTTTGATGATCTGGCTAAAGAGATGTCGTTTTATGAAGATCCAGCCAGAAATGATGAATGTCCCCGGGCTACCACTAAACACGGAAAGCACAGAACGCATTCTTCAGACTTTTCAAAGGATTCGTCTTTTGAATTACTAGCTGAATTACACTGGGATCTATCGGAAGGATACCTTCCATCTGCGGTAAAGGTTCATGGCTGCAAAGTTGCCAACCACACAGCACACCCACGGGGATGTACCTCCAAAGTTCATGAAAAGAAACAAAATTCTGTTCCAACACAACAAGTGCAGTGTTCTATACAGGAAGAAGAAAACCGTTCTTTTCCCCTTCAAACAATAGCAGATTTCACCAGCCCAAAAGCTAAACTAAGGTGCCACGAAAAGACATTGACACCCAAGGAGGACAATGATATCTCAAATGACTGGCTTCAAGAGTTTACTCAAGACCCCTATTGGTTGGCAGACACGATCACTTCCAAAAATTTGGAATCAGAACTGCCACTAATGACATCAAAGGAAAAACTGAAAGTATGTGGAGTACAGTCTCTGTTTAACATCACTTCATCAGGATGTGTGAACAAAGATGACTTTGATGATTTAGCAGAGCTCTAAGTTATATAGTGAAGGCAAACTCAATATTATCTGTTTTTAATTAATTTTATGATGCAAATATTATATTATAAGGATTCCAAAATAACTTATTTTGTAGAATTTGATAGTGTTTCCTTACAAAAAGACAGCACAATATATTGATCATTAATATATTTGTGATAAGGAAAGAGAAAATTGAAATGACTTCAATGAGATGTAGGACTATCTTAGGGATTGTTTCAAGCAAATTTCCGTTCCTATTCTAATTGCAATAATATGTTTTGTAGTTATGTCTATTTTATTGACATATGTTGAGCTTTACCTTTACCACATGATGCACTTGTTGGTAGGGATGTAATAACACAGAGAGTAATGATGACATTAAATTTGAATCAGAATGGACCACTTTGAAGAACAAAACTAGAATCAGTCGCAAACTAGTGGAAATATGATATGCCAAACTTGCTAATTTTTACAGAGAAATGTATGGTAGGTGGCAGGTGGTTCCCCCCTGCCATACATTTCTGTGTAAAAATTGTCAAGTTTGGCATATCATATTTCTGCTAGTTTGTGACTGATCCTTATGAAACCTTGCATATTTATTTAATTTGGCATGATAAATCTATCTATGGAGGTTGTTTGTTGTTTGTATGAAAAATACAAAAACTTGTTATTTTGCGTGACACTGTCAAATTGGTCCATTATATAGGGTAGCTCTCATTAAATAATGAGGACCTTGTAGAGGTGACAATAAACAATGTAGCTCAGAAGTTGATAGAGCAGATGGAATATGTCTGCTTCTACTGGATACTGGAATATTATTAATCAAGCTAACAAATAAATATCTCCAACTTCTTTGGCTTTCAATAATTTCAATAGCAGTACCTAATGAGAATTCAATGTGTACATCTTTCAATAATTTGAGCAATAATCACAAATAATAATTCCACAGTTCATTAGCGAGAGTATTAAAAGGATCCTTGTTTCAGCATTAGGTCACCCCTGATAGGAGTGTCGAAATGTTGGGTTGTGAATTGCAACTTTTCAAGTTACATTAATTTATGTAAAAAAATTCAAACCAGAGTAGCAAGAAATCATGTCTGACTGTCCACCTGGTTGCAGTGTGAAATTTAACCTACCTAGTCAGTGAGATTGGAAAATTACATCCTTTCTTCCAAGAGGTTGAATACTTATTTTAAAATTCTAAGAATTTTGTTAAAAGTGGAAATGTTGCCAAGTGCAGAACTAGTCGCACAGTTAAAGCATACCTATGTTTGTAAGTGACCGAAATGACTTACAGTTGTTCTGCTTCCAAAAAGTTTGTTGGTCTAAACAATTACTCCTACACCAGTGACTCGAGATAATATACCCAGGAAAATTCCAACAATGCAACCTAATATAACGAGAAGACTCAAATGACTGAACATTACGTCTTTCATTAACAGATCTACTCTATGGGAGGACACTTCATCTTTCCTTCTTGATGTATAGGTTCTTAATTCTTGTTTCAGTCTTTTAATACCTTGATCCTGTAAATAAAGGGAACATAACATTTTTCATTATGTAATGAACAAATTAATTTGAAATAGATTGAACAAAAGGCTTGATTCAAACATAGGTGATAACATCTGTGACATTTTGACATAAAAATCCAGATAATTTAATCCAAAACAAGTTCTTTGGTGATACACAAACTGGATATAAAAAATGTATAAAATGTAGAGAGCAATAAATCATTGTTGTGATGTCTGAGACATGATCTGTCTTTGTACTTGCTACCAGTACTGTGAGAAAAACACAGTTGTAGTTGGATTCTCTTATACCTTATACAATTTAATGAACTGAAATACTGTATGCTTAGGTTATACATTTGCCTACCTGAGCATATGATGTAAATCCTTCCACAACCACAGGGGCTATATCAGTTAAACATTCCACTATATAAGGCTTAACAAGTGCTCTAAGTGATGACAACTTTACACCAGCAGATGAGAGTAGTTGCCCTTCAGGAGACATCACCAATGAGTGCAGTTGTGTGCTAATAACTGTATCTAATGTCTCTGACTGTAAAATTCTTTGGAGTTGGCCTTCAAGATTCAGTCGAACTATCTGTTGATTAACTTTTTGTTTGCTGTACAATTCTAAAAATGTCTCATCAAAGAAGATATTAATGACAGAATTCCTCACACTTTCACAGATATCCTGACAGCAACGATGAATAATTCTAAGAGAAGAAAAAAATACTGAATATTAGTAAAGATTATTGGACAACAGCAATGGTTCCATCAAGACTACATTATTACCAGAACTTTGTGCTTTTATAGAAATATTACTTTTCTGATAACTCTGACAGCTGAAGGTACCAACCTTGATGCTTTCACATACAACTAGACCAGTAAATCTAAAAAGAGAAAAGTATGTCCTTTTCACACAAGGCGAACTGTGCCTAAATGGTGTTTGAGTGTGTGTTGCTTGTAGTGAATATCCATAGAATCCCTATCAACATACATCTGTCTAAAATAATGCAACATCACTTCACAGCTGAAGCATTGATAATAATAATACTCTCTGTTCAACAAAGGTCAACTCTGTCTGCTAAACCTTGCACACCCACAGTAGCTAATTAGGTGAAAATTAAGTCTATTTGTTCCAAATGACTAAATTACAATGCTCACACTGATTGATGGATATTTTTATTCACTGTTTGAGAAAGACATTGGCTATCAAACAGATTAGAATTTGACATATGATTACAGAAACCTGTAAAGTGACTCATCAAAGCATCGTTCCAAGATGGCCAAACTGCAGTGGTGCATGGCAATATTATGCAGGTAAGTTGCACCCTAGTCATGTGAGGAGCTTTGTGACCCCTAGACTGCAAGCAGTCTCTAACTGGTGCCCACAAAACTACTAGCTTGGGGCTTCGCTGCTCGCATATTGATAAGTACCTCCACAAACACTGTAATTAATGATACATAATGATGACAGAAATGCTAATGAAGATAATAACAACAATGGTTTTACAGTATCTTACCCACTTCCATAAAGCCCAGGAATTCTCTTAAAAAATAATATCACTGCTAAGTAATTGACACAACCTCCAGTAAATCCAAATGTTCCACAAGAAAACAGGTATTGTGCAATGTGAGACCATAATGTAGAACCTTGATTTGAAATAAGTGATAACGCAAATAATCCAATCATACTGGAGTGTAGGCAGATCAGGATACAAACAACTCCGCTGTTAGAAATCCACCGAAGAAATTCGTGCCAGAGTAGTGGAAGTCTGTTTGGTACAACAACTTGTTGTTGAACGTGTAGATGTGGGTAACTTGAATGAGCAGCACTGTGTTCCATCTGTTAAGAGTGAATAAAATATTAATCATCATCGACACTGCCAACAGATGCGCAATGCCTCTTAGCAGGTATCCATGGCTAGCAGAAGCTCTGAGGTCAGACGTCCAGCCTCCACCAAATCAATAGGCACTTATTCTGACTAGATGGTACCAGTGGCGTGTTGTGGCTGCGATCGACAAACAACGTTGT
>OX419342.1:2946200-3008700 GCA_948470475.1 Galaxea fascicularis | reverse complement strand
AGTGCTCACAAGTTTCTGTTGATAACTTCTCATTATGAGCATGAATGCGGAATTCCACGGATACTAATTAGTCTTGAAGCAAAGAGAACAGTTCTAGAATTTTTGTAAATTTTTATTTAAAATCGCATGGTATGGAGCTCATTTCTGTCGAACGTAGCAGTGAGATCTAGAAGAATTGCATCTCGACGGATTGAAAAGTTATTGAACAGAAGATTTTCAGGCCTTCAATAAAATGACGAACAATCTTAGTTACTTTGACAAACTTGAGAGCAAAGTTGTGACATGCTCCCCTACACCTTAACACTCCGAGTATATTAACTAACTGACCACAGCACTGTATAGGAGAACGTTACGGGCAATTCGCGTTCTCGCTGAATATTACATCCGGCAAGCAACTTTAGAAAAGCCTAATATGGATCGTAACAACTTTCCGCCCTGCGCCACAGGATGCATTATAACAGCACAAAGGAGAAAATCCTGTCGTGCTTCATCACTTCTGTTGAAACAAGTAAGCAAGTTTATCTAAAAAATCGACCTGTTAAATGTTGAATTTGCTGTAAATAAGGCGGTTAACCTGTAGCCTAAACACATGAGCTACAGAAAGTTCCATCGTTACAAGACGGAAGGCGACAGTACAAGAGTCTCAGTCAGAATATCTTCAACAGTTGCCTTGACGCACTTCAATGCTTTAAAGCTAAAGAGACCTGAATATTACGAGAGACGACGGAAAGGATCTAATCCATTTCGTATTAGCGCAATATATCGTTTTTACTAGCAGAGGTAAAGACAGTTAACTATGATGTTTAAGCAAATGTCACGTCAGTGCAACACTTTCAAAGTGAACAACAAGTTGTTCCAATATATTTTTAAACGTATGCTATTAGATTGATTCAACTTCAGACCACCGGATTTTGCATAAGCCGCACCGGCCCATCTCTTAAGCTTGCACCTAAACGTTTTAGCCAGTTATTTTTCTGTTAAATAGTTTCATTGAGGACAACAACCGCATTTCCCTATTAGATTTAAGCTATTCGTAATTTTAGTGAAATGCACGCGGTTTCTCAATAAGTTTTGAGCGCCATTTCAGTATTGTTATTTCCTATGAGTAATGCTCTAACGGTTTCAATTGCATGTTAAGTCAAGAGCAAACACAGAACGGTCCATATGTGTATATGCAAAAAAAAAAACAGCTATCAAAAATGTTGTACTCTAAAGGTCGTTGCTGTTCATAATATTTACTGATAGAGGGACTTATTTTAGTTTCATTTGGTTTTGGCGCCATTATACAACTGTTATCGGTTAGAAATCCCGCCCGTTTACCCGCCGAAAGGGAGTAAATTTGCATTTAAAATTTCTTTGATGGACTATTATCATTAATTTATACCATCTCTTAGGTCACAAAAATAAGCTAAAACACGCGCATCATGTGGAAAACGAAGAAATTGAAAACTTTGCAAGAACATATCAATTCTCGGCATTCATCAAAAAACCTCAGCCACATTCAAAACCAACGTACCGAAATAGTCGGAACCCTTTTCGTAATTCTCGGAAATTGTCGTAACATCTTCGGGAATCCGGATAATTTGAAAACGAACATTTGCCTCTGGAACGCAGTTAACGGGAGCAAGATTATTTAAAACACTTTAATAGGCCCGCAGAGAGGGAGGCTGGGAGAGGAGGGGTAGCGACGGGTGCGTCCGCAAACCCCATGGGCTGCGGAGGCCCGCCTCACGGGTCCATCCCACTATGCACCGATAAACGAGACCAAATTAGCTGGCATCGATTGAATGAAGTTTTAAACAAGTGGCCCATGTGATGAACAGTCACCAATAAACCAAACATAATTGTAATTTGGAAACACTGCGTAAAAATTCATTACTAAAAACTAAACTCAAATCAACCTTGTGTTGTAGCTCTGGAAAGAGCCCTTTTGTATGGCTGTGGGAAGAGAGCCGTTAAAAATTTCAAGAGAACATCGAGGCTCTCCATCACAGCAATGATGCCCCTCGTTTCGAAGGAACACGGTGCTTTTAAAAATCTTCAAGGCTTACTGGCAGAAATCGAATCACTGCTGAAAACAGTTAGGCCCGGTTCAGACGCCGCTTCACTCATGTGCCGAACCTAACTAATGAATTATAAGCTCGGCAAAAGAGCGGCGTCTGAATTAGTTCGGTACGGCAGTTTTAATTCGTTGCGGAACGTTTTTAAGTTCGACAAGGTCTGCCACATTATACAACACTGGAGCGGCAACTGATTCAAACGGCACTCTTGTCATGGACCGAACCAAATGCATTAATTATGACAATGTATAAATGTATAATGCCTTATCCGTATAATTATAAAATACATATTAGGTTCGACACACGGTATGCCGTCTGAATCAGCTGTCGCGCCAATGTCGCTCCAAGTCGAATCTAATTCAATTAGGTTCGGCACATGAGTGGAGCGGCGTCTGAACTGGGCCTTAGGGCTGGTTCACACTTTCACATAAGCATAAGTATAAGCATAAGAAAAATATGTGTGAACCGGGGTTATATAATCATAAGCATAAGCATAAGCACAAGGAATGGAAGTTTTTTCATTCCTTGTGCTTATGCTTATGCTTATGCTTATATAACCCCGGTTCACACATATTTTTTTCTTAATCTTATGTTTATGCTTATGCTTATGTCAAAGTGTGAACCAGCCCTTAGCAATTGTTCACGACCTTCATGAAGAATTTCGGCGGATGAAGTTAATTACGCTTTCGGCTAGCTATAATGTCGACGGCCAATTCATAATGACCCCTAAAAATAGTTTTGTGTCTCCATTTATTCCATGTGCTGTATGATTGCCTTGTCTTTTATTTCACTGTGACATTGTCGCATTTTTTTCACCAGTAACTCAATGTTCAGTCGTAAATTCGTATTTGAATTTTAAAAGTTTGAGAAATTTTCAGTACCACCCCTGGGCTCGTGCCTGCGGTGCTCGAGCGGTCCACCGATGGCCGGTGTCCAATGCACCTCCCCAGATCCTGGTTACGGACCTGTTTAGCTCTTGCATGGATCTCCGTGTCCTGTTTACACTCACCCTTTTGGGTTGACGACGTAACTCGTTGTTTAGTTACTCAGTGTTTTCTTTTTTTTCTTTTTTCTTTTTTTCATATACTACTAAATATTAATATCTGTAGAGCCGGTCACCTAATAAAGCTTTGTAAAAAAACAAAGCCAAGCGTCCACGTTAGAAATTTTAAGTTTTTTCCAACCAAACACGGGTTTATAAAAAATCATTTAAACCATTCCTTCGTTAAAGACCACCCCTCGCTACCCCTGCCCCCACTTTTCCTTAACCCATTGACTGCCTCGTCAACCCACTGTTAGGGCAGGTAGCAGTCAGAGTGGTGGCGAACGTATACCGGCTTTTTATCGCGACTATCATGATCGCCCATTTTAACCGTCGAATAAAAAGTATAATTTTTGATGATTCAGTTAAGTTGCTTGCTACATTTTAGACTGAGATATGTTAGCTGGTTGTTCATCTCAATCTCAGTTTACCAATCACAACGCCGATAATACCAAGTCAGTAACAAAATTGTATGTCTACTAAAATGTTAGTTTAGAATCAGAGCTGTTGGTGTACTCTATTCATTGTCTCTGTAACTTTCTTCTGGCCTCCGCTGTTTTGTTTTGTTTTGTTATTTGCTTGATAGTTTCGTAATCTGAAATATAATAGCACCTCACTTTGATTTATTGCTCTTTTCTTCGGCGTAAAAGCCAGATTCTTATTTTAGTAAACAATAAAACCTGAAACCAACGGTTGCTGAAGAAACCAATAGGGTACGTTCAACATCCATACATTACTGAAAATTCACTGCCTTCGAATTCTCTCGTCTTAAAAAAACATGATGAAATATCCATCGTGTCCTGAGATTTTAAAGGATTTTCTTACACCGACGGCAAACGGGAACGAGGAAAATTATGTTGAAAATCTCAACATTCATTAGAAAGGCTTAATATTTCTCTAGTGGCACCAAATCAGTCCCCTTCTGCCGTGGAAAGACACTGGTCGCTAATCGTAATAGAACTAAATGGCAGGGCTTATACCGTCCGGTAAGGAACTTAAGAGACCCGGTATTCAGGTTCTTTGATTAGCTATTGTTATGTCATGTCTTTTAGCATAAGTATCAAGTAGAGAAGAAATATCGGATAAGCAAAGTGGGTCTGTGTTAAGAAAATATCGTTTACGTAGAATATAGCCGTACGTGGTCCGTTGGTTCCATCCGGGTTTTTTTTTGTTGTTAGTCAGCTAATTTTGTAGCAGTAATATTTGGGTCAACCTGCCTCTTTTCGTCTTTTTATTAGGCTCGAGAACTGGATATATTGCAAAGTTCTTCTTTGTTCGGTTCTTCGTTAGTTTAGGACTAAGAAAACAGGTAACTGTTGGCGGCATAAACCAGTGAATTGTTTCGACTTACAAATGATCAGGTTTACTAATTTTGCTCCCTTCGGCGTACGGTTAGGGTAACCTATTGCGACGTTTTTCGCGGCAGATGTCAGTAAAGTGGGAACAGAAGCAATAATCAGGCTTATTGCAGGTCAGGGAATACACCGTCGCAGGAAGCGATAAGAAGCCACTCATAAAGTGTTTCTCTCAAATTAAAAACAGCTTTAATGAAATTTCAGGTGATGGAAGTACTTCAGGTTTTCCATTATGGTTTTTTTCTACATCGTGAGACCTCGTTTCAGAAATAGAATTTGAAGTGCAAAAAAAATGTGTAAACCACTAAATGGCTACTGTTAGGGCCAATCAATATATTATTCCATGTTATTCATTAATTCAGGTTTTTGGAAAAGGCCAGTGCATACGCAAAGTTTGAATTTTTAATCCAGTTTTTTCTTTTTTTGTTAATCCAGATGTTTATACAATGTAATTGACGTCATAGCACAAACTGTCAAAAAACGGCGAGCGCCCGCTGTCAATTCGTTTACAAATGGCTTTTAATGCTAAAAAATTGCTTGGTTATTTTGTAAATATGTATATATGAAACAAAAATTGATGCCGCAGCTTTTTATGCCGCAGGTCTAAGTGATACGGAAGGGCAGTTAATGATAGCAATGGGAAAAAAGGCAACCGTCATGAAAAGCATGCATCGAAGACGAACTAAAAGAGAAAACAACAGTACATAGCTTGTTTTCGCATTCAAATGAAATAGCGACGAAGAAATGACACCCTTTACGCTTAAGTCTATTTAATATGAATTTAATATGATATTTAGTTAAGATCTGTTCAGCTACCCTTGGGTAAGATGCGCGCTTTATTTAGCCCTTATCGAAGAAGGAAATGAAAACTATTTTGGGCGCTGCTTTGAATACTTTCCAAGATAAAGATATTTTTTAATGGAATTGTGAATTAATGACTCATTTTTTAAGACAATTACTTTTCTGATACACAGAAATACTTGTAAGTACTTCTTAGGTTGGCCGAAGATGTTTAGAATCAGATGTAAATAGTTTGCAGGTTCTCGTTGAGTGTACTGAAATTAAGGCTTGTTCCTCTTTCGTTGATTCTCTTAAGGGGAGAACCATTTGACTTTTAAGGGGCAGGGGGGGGGGGGGGGTTGGAAGATTTCTCAGTGGCAAGAACTTTTTTTCCCAACTGACCAACAAGGCAGATATTGTTCTTTCAGTCGAAAAGCAGCCGAATAATTTTTTTTGGCTGCACAATGCATGCATGGTTTTTTTTTCCTCAGACCGTCCATGCATGGATTTTTTTTCTTTGTTTGGGAGGCTGCAGGAAATTTTTTTCAAAATCTTCCACCCCCCCTCCCCTCAACAGTCAAATGGTTTGGTCAGTCGGAGGGAAGCAGTTTCACACTGAAAAAATGTTGCAGTTACTTCGTCAATTACTTTGTTTACTTTTGATCATAGCAAAGTATCAACGCTCTATTAATTAATTCGTGGATGTCTTATGAACTTCGTAGAATATTAATGTACCTTGTACTGGTCACTTAATTCTTTAAATTCTAGAAGCAAGGCAAGGCTGTAAGTTGTACAGATGTGTACTTTTACTGCCTTCATTGGTAATCATATCTTTTCTGTCCTTGTTTAGGGTACGTTCCAGCTGTCATATTCCTGGTTTGCATCGTAGTTATCTTAATCGGACTGCTCGCCACATATTACTGCCTCAACAAGGAGCTGTGTCCTTGCTCCAAGATGGAGCCTGTTGATCACAAGGGCACTGGTTACGAGGAGTTGGGAGAGGAACCACCGGGGGAGACTGGGACCGAGGAAGAGGAGGAAGATGAGGTGGTTTCTAAGCAGGAAGAGAAAGATGGCGCTGCACACGGAGAGGAAGAACTCATACAAGAAAAGCTACCTATGTTTAAAACTGACGATGAACTTCAAAAGAGCGTCTCTGCATACGGGGATATTCAAGTAGATACGGGAATTAAAGAAGTTAATCGGGTTCCAATATTCGGGACCGTTCATTTACAAGTCGAATATACGGCAAATGTCGGCCGACTGGCCGTCACCATCTTGGATGCACGAGATATCCCGGGGAAAAGCCGTGGAGGCAGCTCGCAGTGCCGCTTCCATCTTTTACTGCTTCCCTCAAAAAAACAGCGCTTCAAAAGCAAGGCACGCTCCACGGTGAACCCTAAATTCGACGAGAAGTTTGTGTTCGATCGGATTTTGCAGCAAGACTTATTTAGAATGGCTATCCGAATCAGACTGTATGGACACGATAAACTGGGTAAGGAAAAACTGATCGGCGAAAACGTGTTTCAACTGGCCGATGTGGCACAGTCACGTAATTACAAATTGGATGTGTGGCGAGATCTTAGGGCCAATCTTGCTGGAAGTAGCACGCCTTAACTCCTAAAGCTCTCAGTGCGTGTAACATCGTGCTATAGAAAAAATGTTATAGAACATCGTACACAATGCACATAGGAAGTACGACGAGACTACACGTTTACTGTCTTGATATATTCGGCAGTTAACCAGTTTAGGGAATTCCAGCTGTATTTTTTCCTATTTTAATTTCTACTTGATCGTGTTTGTGAAAATGTCATCACTTTCAGTCTTACCCTAAACGTTACCTTGTTGTAGCAAAAAAAAAAAAGCTCTATTAGCTATAGTTCTTGTCTTTATCATAACTCATATTGATTCACCTGCGCTTTCCACAATGAGCTTTTCAGAACCGGGGAACGACAACATATACACCTATTTCAATTAAGGTTGTTCCTGTGATCCATGATGCATGATGGACGATCTATGGACGGTCTATGTTTCATAAATCATCTGGTATACGCCTTACCCCCAGTCATACAAACGTCTGTAAATTTATCAAATTTCAACTTACATTTTCTCAGCTGATATAACACCTGATATGCTGAAACTTTGCAGGGTTACTAAAGTAAAAGTGCTCTTCCTATTTATGGTATCAGGTTTTCATTCAGTTCAATTTTAACTCATTCAAATCCATTGCCGCCATTTTGGAGAAGGGTCTATTGCGTAAGAAAGAGACAGGAGTCTGGGAACCAGGTAAGATGCGGATTAATTTGGTTTGATCCGTCGAATCCCTTCTCGGGTTGGATTCAGCTTCGAAATCCTTCCGTAACATTTTCGCACAGAATATTCTTCTAGCAAAAACGTAAACAGTCCGGCCTACTTTGGATATAGAATATGTAGTGGAGTTCTGGTCAAATGTAAAAGGAGAGCCTTCACAAAAAGCGTCTGCCAGAATCAAGATACCCTTTATTCTAGCTACTTTACGTTTTAGTTTTACGTTCGCCGTCTGTCTCTTCTTGTTTACTAGCATTTTTAAGTGACAAATTGACCAAGGTTGTAAAGCCAGGTAAGCCTGGTTCACACTTGCCGGCTGCATAACGACATAACGGAAAGGTCACGCAAACGAAAAAATAGGCAGTCTGTGACTGCATGTGGCTCAGGCTGAATAGAAAACCGAAAGGGTATTGTGTTTTGAAAAATAAATTGGGCCACAAATAGAGTCTGACAATTAATGTACCTAATCTGTGAAATAGATATTAGTCAAACAGACACTGAATTATCGCTATTTTCAGTGAGTCGATCCACATTTTCAGTCACATCAGTGTGATACTTGGTTTCCCGTAGGAAATTTCAGTGTGCTGAAGCTTATTTTCATTTGCCCAGTTGCTGGGTTGTATTGCCCCATTGCAGGGTTTATTTGCCTCCAAAAGGAGGTTTTTTTTGCCCCAATGCCGGGTTTATTTGTTCCCCCAAAGGAATCAAAGAACGCCATAAGGACAGCATTTCTCTTGTGAACTAAACTTGGTGATGCAAACGAGCTTTTTCGAGCAAACAAACTACACAAAGCACCTAAAATCTGCAAAATCCTTTAGAAAAACAAACTTGACAATGCATAGGAAGTTGTGCCTAGTCAGTCTAGGTACAAGAGTTAAAATACATAGCACCTTCGAAGTCACTTGGAAGATCGTGCGAGAAAGCACATGGTCAGATGGGCTCGTTTTGTCCTCGTATTCCATCCGGAAATGATCGCTTATACGAATTCTTGACGAAGTTCATTTTTCATACGCTCGTACTATCCGAAACCTCGATGGATACAATTGCCCAACGCCATGAATAGTGGCGAAAGCCTTCCCAGAGGGCCTTTCGCCACAAAAAGTACCTCGTGTTGATGATTTGTCTCTAGTGTGAACACAGGCAGCCCAATCGTGGTGTGTGATCAAAAGTTGATACATAAAAATTGACCGTTAAAAACCTAGAACTCCAACGAACCGAGTAGCGGTGGAAATATTTATATTCTAGTCAAATAAAGCCTTCCTACCTTCACTCTGTTTCTTTTCCCTTTCTAGGACGTCTAAATGCAATATCCTCGCTTTTTTCAAATCCCAGGTCACTGTCCATCCCTTTGACTAGAATATAAATATTTCCACCGCTACTCGATTCGTTGGAATTCTAGGCTTTTAACGGTCAATTTTTATGTATCAACTTTTGATGACACACACACACCACGATTGGGCTGCCTGTGGTGTGAACAACACATAACAACATAGGCCATGTCCACACTGATGCGTTTTTGTATAAAAACGCATTGATATGTATGCGTTTTGGCCTCCCGTCCACACTGATACACTCGAAAACGCTGAGCGTTTTCATCGAAAACGGATACTTTTGAAAACGCTGTTGAAAGTGAATCGTATTGAAAACGCTACGGCATCCGTATCAGTGTGGACGCAGATCAATCGATGCGTTTTTACACCTATCGAAAACGCATTCAAACAAAAACGCATCAGTGTGGACATGGCCATAGTAGCATTCTATTTCTTGAACAAGTGCACTTGTCAAGGAGAAAATTGACAAGTTGCAGAACTTGCTGGTCTGTACGAGTCAACAAGGAAAACTTGTCAAGATTACTGAGTAATTGTATTGCTGGCTACGGTAAAAACTTGTCAAAGAAAATTTGTTCATTCGTTCACACAAGCAAATAAAACTTGTGAAGGCAAAACGTATCAAAGAAAACTTGTCGTTCATAAACATGACCAAATTAAAATTGTCAATGATACTTGTCAAGGAAAAATTGCTCGTTTGTAACCGGCTTATCTGCTGGTGTTGCTGATGCAACACGACAACATATCGGTGCAAATATTCAAAGAATTCTTTATCTGGAATAATTTATAATTGTGTTCTAAACATAGTGTGTTCGTAGGCACGTAAATATGGACCAAACGTAACAATTAAGTGGATATCAATAACATCTTTGCTGCAGAAGGGTATTTTTGATCATTTAAATGCGACATTCTTAAATTGCAATTAGGGAATTTGTCACTTTGTCGCTATTTTTGGAATTTTGTTCACAAATGCAATCGCTTCCGCGAAAACATGTCACCTTTCCAAGAATTTCGAGAGTGTGACAGCGCTTTATTTAGTGTAATCTGATTGGACGTTCGAATGAACAAAACAAACCCAACGCATATATTTTCTAAATTAGATTCAGCAGCGGTTTAACCTCTTTCCGAGTCGTTGCTATTTGCCTCGCAAGACAGAAGAGATGGCGACAAGTTTAAGAGAGAGCTATGAGTGTCTTGGTCTTCCAACCAACGCTAGTGACGAAGAAGTGCGAAGAGCGTACAAACAGAAAGCACTAGAGTGCCATCCTGACAAAAACCCTGATGATCCGAGAGCGACGGAGAAATTTCAAGCGCTGCGACGAAGCTACGAGAGAATTGTGTCTGATTCGAATGTTCCAGGGGGATTCGAAGACGATGACGAGCCATCTTTCGGTGGATTTGGAAGCTTCTTTCAGTTTGTGATATTCCAGGAGATGATGAGACGGAAAATGGAGGAAGCTATGTTAGCTCGGATGTTTGGCGGAATCTTCGTCGATGATGATGATAGTGATGATGACAGTGGCCTGCCATTTGGGATTTTTGGATCTCCCTTCTTTCAGCGCCCAAGGCATTTTGAATCGTCAGCTAGATCTCAAAGCCGGCGATTTCATAATGACTCGCCGCGTTATGAGAGATCAACTTACGAACCGAGAGCCAGACGTCCGCCTTCTGCAAGGCCTTGGGCAAAAGAAAACCGAAATCCTTCAAAACCTGCCCGTGCAGAGCCCAGAAGTCGAGGAAACAAGCCCAGAACTGCAGAATCACGACACGAAAATGCTCAAAAATGTGATAAAAAATTTGATGCAGAAAGCTCTCAGAGCAAATACGAAGAGGAAAAATTTGGCAACGAGGCGGAAAGACAAGACAAAGAAAAAGAGAAACATAACAGATTTTCAAAGCAGAGACCCAAAGGTAAAAATCCGAAGCAGATGACTTCATCAGAGTGGCAAAAGGGTCGGAAACGCAAGCATGGTCACAAGAAGAGACAGTTTCCAAAGTGTTCGAGTCCATCATCCTCAAAAGCGGAAGAGAATCAGGCGCAAAAGCCGGCTGGTTTCGATTGTGAAAGCGAAACCAGTGAAAGTGGACACCACCAATTTCCACCACAGACACAGACGGATAATACAACACAGGAAGAACACAGTTATTGCTCAGAGGTGAATCACGATATTTTAGATTGAAGAAATTAGAGTGCACTCGCAAATGAGAACGAAAAGTGAGTAATGAACAAAAAGCGCATTGATTGTCATCCGTGCTCATGTAACTAGACCTTCCACGGTGTTTTCAAGAAGCCTTCGACGTTGGCCTTCTAGCGAAAATCTTTGACACTGCTGGAGAGAACACCTCGAAATCAGTTTACTATTATTTTACTTTGTAGAATCGCACTATTTTGCACGGATACGTCTCTTAACAGAACCATGTTTATGAATTTAAGGTCCTCTTTCCTGCAGTGTCGCTCAATATTGGGATTTAATTGTCCGGCGCTTCCCACCAATATATTGGACGTCGAAAAACACCTTGAAACGGTCTGTTGTTAATTGCATAATTTTTTTCTGTTCTTTTGTTGATAAATTTCACGAGTTTTGTAATTAGCATTTCTAAATTACCCAGTTATGACCAAGCGAGTATGCGTTATGGGCTTATCCCATATTTTACTTACAGTCTGTCGGATGATATGTACATGGTGTACAGACATTTACCTGCGCTTTGTGAAAAGATTCTAGATTCAGTTAAATACGAGACAAAAGAGGAATAATTTCCTTGTTAAAGAATTCTGTACATTCTGTATATAAAGGCTTCCAAGCCTACCTTAGGAAAAATTTCCGGACAGCCCCGTACATTAATTATACATGCATGACCGTCATATTAACCCTGTTCCAAAAACGAAAAGAATTTGAGTCACAAAATGTATGTACAATCAATGTTTGGGGCTGTGCATATATCTCGGATAGTGATAATGCATAGTGTAGGTGATGAGGTGATGTACATGATGAAACTTAATGAAAATTTACTCAATGAGGAGCAAGTGAAACATCGCTCTGCTTGATATCAATTACTTTACTTAATAATTCTACGCTTCTCTTTAAGCTTAAAGTAGACAAAAACCAACCATATTGTTCTAGTGTGATGTACTGTTTGTTCAAACTCGGGTTCGGTTTTATCAAACAACGGGTGGAAAGGGACTATCAATGTTATGCCCGAGGTGGGGGACCACGGGATGAGGTGGGGACTTTGAACGTCCGTGCGCGCCCCACGTGGGGAATTTTTGCAACTTGAACTTTGAACATAAATGTTCGCCCCGACATCGGGAAGTTTGAACAATGCTAAAAAATGCTGGCCCCAGAATCGGGAAGTTTGAACAATAGGGAGTTTTAGCAACGGCGACGGCAACGAAAACGTCATTTCAAAATATAACTTCTCGTTTATGTCACGTTTTCGCAATTATTGAAATTTGTTTAACTTGGAAAATGCTGACGAACTGTCCAGGAACTAAATTACTATGAACGGTGCTAAGGCAAGGAAAAAGAAAGAAACCTTTGCCGCCATGCGCTCACGTTGTCGAGAAAATATAAAAATTTGGTCATTTGACGTTGTTTTGCAGATGACGGCAAAGAAATGTATAAAACTGTAAAAACGCACGTGCAAAGCGATTGCTTTTGCTCATTGAGCTTATTGTCTTGAGGCGGTCTCGTTGCCGTTGCCGTTCTAGTTGCTAAAACTCCCTAATGTTAAAACGACGAAAGCGATGAGGGTTTCGAATGCGGGGAGCTTGGATAGGAATGTTCCGCCATCTTGAAAGTACCCAGAATTCCCAGAAGTCCGAACACGCTTTCCACGCCTTCCAGTTGCAATAAAATGGAAGAACGAAAGGTAAGATTGATTTATAAATTCATTGCTTTACCAAACCATCGGTTCTTTTTATTGATGTAATTGTAAACAAATACTTTGTTTCCGTCTTACCGAATTTTTTTCATGAAATTGCATATTCATGCTATTCTTTTGTCTTTTTGTGATGCTTGGTTAATCAAGCACGGCAGTAATTGTTTTTGCTTTGTATGTGAACAACAGGTCCTTGTGAAGTTTTAACAGAACAAAAGGTGTTTGTGGTTCTCTTCAGCGTATTCTGAAACAGCCTTTTGAAATCGGTTTCTTTTGAAACCTTTCCCCAAGATGGGAACTTTGAATTGAAATCTTATCCCAAGGGTTAGGAAGTTTGACTCCAAATTTTTGTTTTTGATCAAAGTCCCCATCCTATCCCGTGGTCCCCCCACCCACCCGACCGGGCATAACATTGATAGGTGCATTACTCCCGAAAACATCTACGTTTTCCTACTATAAAGAGCACCTCAGTATCGTGTTTTTTCCGTAAAACGTTGCCATGTTTGGTATAAAGTTAACACCAGCCTCCTCACGCATGTTTCCTTAACCAGAAGAGAGATAATGTGCAAATCCTGTAAAAAAAAAAAAACGCTAATTAAAGGCCCATCAGATACTTGCATGTTCAAAGGTGAGTACATTTTCCATCCGAAAGAAAATGTACTCACCACTGAACATGCAACAAGTCAAGGGCCATGAAAAACTTTTCCTCGCGGAATAAAACGTCCGCTTAGATATTTGACAAATAGCTGACTGATGTCACGTCTCTCTGCAAAGCGTAGGCTGATTGATCGCTATATAAGGAAAGGGCTTAATTGAATAGGCCATATTCGTATTCTCAGTATTGAACTGGATCTAGCATGAAGTGGAGGCTCTTGCGGGGGAATACATTTACATATGAAAAGATTCCCCCGCAAGAGCCTCCACTTCATGCTAGATCCAGTTCAATACCGAGAATACGAATATGGCCTATTGCAGGTATTCAGCTTATGTCATGTCAAGAAGGGGGGGGGGGGGGGGTATTTTCAGTCTGCATGAGTTTTTCGCCCACTGCTTGTGCGGGACATTTTCTCACAGGTGCATTACTTTTCTTTGCCTTCTCCTTTGCACGAATTATTTTTCTTGTCCTTTCCAGGTTTCCTGAAGCTTGCAAGATTTTGTTCGGCTTTTTCCCAACCCTCTACCCCACCCAATCACTTTTCTAATGGTTCATCCCTGGCTATGGTTTCGAGCTCCTGTTTGTTTTTAGAAGAATGGTGCCTGAAGTTTGATTTGAAACAAACCTCGGTACTTCTCAAATGTAAATGCAAACTAGTTAAAACAAGAACAACACGATAAAGCGGGTTTGAATTAAAACATGGTCACCTTCAGCCACACTCCAATCATGATAACGTATACTTAACTCCAAACTAAAAAAACAAAACAAAACACACTCATACGCACAAAATCCACAATAACGCGACCATTTACGTATTGTTGAAAGAACCACATATAATCAGTCAAGCTTTCTGTTTATTTAGTCTCTGTATAGCGTACTAGAACAGCTGCGCACATCTTTTATTTGTATATTTTCGGGAACATTTCTCGAATGTCTGTTTCGATAACTGAGAAACATAAATTTATTCCTTGTTTCCGTTTTCAAAGTCAATCTTGAACGAATACAAAAATAGAAGTCCAATGAAAAAGATAAACTGTACCAATAAACTCAATAAAACCAAAAAGACAGCTGTAGAATTGAGCGTACAGAAAAGAACATTATTGTACAAAATTGAAGATAACTTACGCTTAATTCGCTGGAGAAAAAATGCGGCTAGAATTCCACACAGCCACATACATGCATTTTGACTCAAACTCTATTCATTTTGGAACAGGTTTAGTATGACAGCGATGCATGTATAATTACTGTATGGGGCTGTGAGGAAATCTTTCCAAAAATGCGAACGCAATGATTAAAGCCATGGCATGGAATTTCCGAGGGTTGGGTTCCTTTTCCCATGCGAGAGGTGAGCGTTTTAGCGTATTTCGCTTGTGTGATTCCACTCTAGGTCGGTCGCAAAACAACTACTGAAATTCAACACGATGTAAAAGGTAAAAAAGCCGTAACAACCGCAACTACTTTTGTTTTTCGCCGAACGCAACGTTATAAATCGCCAAAATCTAGCCCTTGTGGCATTCATATACGAGAGAACAACCGTCACACCAAAGTAAACACTCTTAAAATCTCACTTTCTACTGACACATCCCACCAATCAAAAGTCAAAGTGACAGGCCTAAGCGCGGGAAAAAACTTACAGGTAAGTCACTAAGTTTTCTTATTGGTTGAATTTCTCTAAGTAATAAAAACAACGCAACCAAGGAAACGCAAAAATCACGTTTGGTAATAAACGCAGGGCGAGTAATTTCATGCAAAACTATCGAAACAAAATTTAACAAAAAAAAAAGATACCAAAAACTACGAAGAACCGCGCCATGCCATGCCATGCCATGCCTTTTAACAGATTGAATTATCCAAGATTCGATTTAACTAACAAATAACATTGTCGAAACATAACAGTCTATTTCTTAAACAATCATTTTCATTTTCAACTATAATACTTTCAACGGGAAACTCTTCTTCATTTTTGAACAATAAAATTTCTTTAATAAATTATAAATGGCTCTGCATATTTCGATCTAACTACCTAAAAATAAACTCGAACGGTAATCTTTTAGTTTAATTACTTTCGAGATGAAGCTGAATTAATTTCCAAATATGTTTTTACAATCACGTAAAAAAAAAATGAAACTCGAACGTCACCTCAAATCTTGGTTTGCAAACACAAATAACTTCGTACACTATACGCTTGAAGAGGGGCCGATTTCAACACTGGAAGGAATTCGAAATTTCAGATCGCCAAACGCGGCAGGAGAGATATGGTCATGTTAAACATCACTAAAGCTGTAACTATCTCGTTTAGCAAGAGAAACCTAAATCTCGACGGCTTTCAACTGAATGATCATGCACAAGATTCTAATCTACAGACCTATTTGAAGCTCGGTTTTGCCGAAGAATGAAGGGCGTTCCCTTGTCGTAATTTACAGTTGACAATTTAGAGAGTTTGAGCTCCTCGATGCCTTTTGACAAACGATCACCTCAAATACCGTAAAGCTATACAAGATGATTTGTGTGAGAAAATCGCCAGGCACAGCCACACGACAGGCCACACGAAAGGAGACTGAGCTCAACACGTGGTCTCAACTCTACCGAAAAGGCCGATGGGAAAGTATTTGATATGTGTCGGCCACTGAGAGGACAGCGAAAAGAACTTGACTCCACTCCACGTCACACCATCAATAACAACTGTAAGAGAGAAAACAAGAATAAGAACGACCATACGCAGAAGAAATCTAAGTGCAACACTGCGCACCTCCAGTATGAACAAAAGTACATGCACAGGAAACTATCCTCGTGCTTATGCTGGCGACTCTTGCCTGAAAATACGATGATAACTAGCACAGTAAAGGTAAAGAATTTCACGTGATTTAAGTGGTCGGCTACAGCTGGCCGACCTTGCGGGAAAAAAATACATATATGTGACTTTTTTAGAGTCAGCCCCCCCGCCCCCCTCAATTTAGAGGGGGATGCGGCCAAATCTGCAAATCTTTCCAAAACAGGTCTTCCGAATGACAATAGGCCATATTCGTATTCTCGGTATTGAACTGGATCTAGCATGAAGTGGGGGCTCATGCGGGGGAATACATTTACATATGAAAAGATTCCCCCGCATGAGCCTCCACTTCATGCTAGATCCAGTTCAATACCGAGAATATGAATATGGCCTATTAGACATACCTGCCTTACCACGAAAACGTCATACCCAGTCACACCTAATTAAAGGCACCTGAAGCTGTTAACTTACCGTTTAGGGTACTGCTCTGTCCTTTGGTGGTACAGATCAGTTTTGAGACGCTTGCCACCACGGGCTGATTCTTGGCTTCAGTTTCTCTCTCTTTGGATTTCTTCATCGATCGCATCATCGCCTCCAGACCTGAGATACGTTAAACAGAGCAAGAGTATGGGATGACTCTATTTGTTCGTGGGAAGACACAATCAAAGAAGAGGGGAATCAGACCTTTGACTTCGCGTATGGCTCTTCATCATCACCATCACCACCATCATCACCACCACCATCACCATCACCATCACCACCACCACCACCATCAAGATCAATATCATCACCATCATCATCATCATGAGAAGTCCAAGGTCCAATGCAAAGCTGATACAGCGTTTATTTGCTTCATCTGCAGTTTCTTTGGACATCGTCATCGTCATTATCATCATCTTTATTGGGTGACTTGGCCCATGCACAGCAACACCAAACTGAAGCATTTCTTAGTAAAGTTCATTGGAATGGTCACACTTCAGGGTTTCACCCAGGGAATCAAAAAGTGAGAACCACCTTGCTCAGAATAATGCACAGCAAACAGTTACAAATACGTTAAAGGAGAAATAGCATGAGCTGCGCATGCTCCCGCTGACGCTCAAACTTGAAAAAGATTAGGCTAACATTTTTCAAGTTGAACCGTGAAAACAAAATGGCGTCCTCACGAGGGGGATTCGGCCTTGGTCATGGCGGTCGGAGAGACAATTCTGGTCGAAAAAAGATAGCTCTAACCGATCGCAAAGATCCCAAGGAGTGGTTCAAGTGCCATGAAAGAATTTATCAGTGACCTTCATCATGACGAACAGGATCAACTCGCACATGCGCAACTCATGATATTTCCCCTTTAATGAGTATGAAAAGAAAACCAATCCAAACCTCTTTTATTACGCTCTTTTGTCACGGCCATAACTAGCAGCGCCGAAGGTTCCTCTGGAGATTCAAGAGACGGAAGCCTGGAAACTACTAGAGTCTTAAATGTTGTTTTCAACGACGACTGAAATTAAAATATAACAAGGGCTTAAATGAGTAAAGCACAGCAAAATAACCTGACGCATCAACGAAAAGGGAAGAAACGTCACAGAAGCGTAATGAAAACACCAATACCTTATTGATGTCCTTCTTATTTCCAGCTACCAGCCAGTAGTCTACCTGAAGATCCATTAATTCGTTAGGCCACAGGCCTCCGCTTCCCCCACAGTCATGAAGACTGGTAATGAAAAAGAAAAGGAACATTTTGCACTCTGAGAAGAGAGTCTCAGATAGTCTCCCAATTCACCAAGTAATCGTTAATTTAACATACCTAGTAAGAGGAGCACTTGTGGTTGGGGGCGTCTGAGGACTTCCTGGTGCAGGACCTTGGTTTTCGGCCCTCATAGTTGTCCCTGTGCTTTTAGAACCGGTACTCGTTGGTATGCCACTAGTTGCTATGGGTTCTTCGTCTGCTAAAAAAGCAAAGGAAAGCAGGGACTTCGATACAACACTCGTGCATTCCACTGATACATAAATATCGCCGGGGTTCCTAGTTCACTAATGATACCAAGAGGGCCTTGTCACGCAATGTCTTTACCTCCTCCGACCCTACGCACGAGATGCAATGCAAAATTACACCAATGCGAAAAAGAAACTGAGGTTAGTTACTAAAGAGATAATTTATTTGGTGCCCCATTCAGGTGGCCTGTATTTCGCCTGTATTGCCCGTTCCGAAATTCAAAAGGGAACTGGGGCGAGTTTCAAATTTTGAAGTAATCGATAAATTGACACCATTACATGAAAGATAGCATTGCGATTGGTCGTTTGACCAAGTTTGATTCTTTTAGGTTGAACATAGACCAAGTTATGGACCTTGAAACATAGCTCAAATTCCATACAAATGTCTCTAATGTTGTGACAGACATTGGAGACATTTGTATGGATTGTGAACCATGTTTCAAGGTCCGTACCTTGGTCTCTGTTCAACCTGAAAGAATCAAACTTGGTCAAACGACCAATCTCAATGTTATCTTTCATGTGATGGTGTCAATTTATCGATTACTTCAAAATTTGAAACTCGCCCCAGTTCCCTTTTGAATTTCGGAACGGCCAATTATTGTAGCGCGTTACACGTTACAATACGTCACAACACTAAGTGATTTCTTGTGGCAGACTTGTAAAACGCTCAATCAAACATCATCCAACTACATTCTCGGGAAGCAGACCAGTATTTTTTACAGCTCGCGTCATAAAACTTGGTCATTTAACTAACTTGATAACGGAAATTGACCAAGGCAAAAGGATTAAAACGCCTCGAACACTTGAGCTTCGTCAAAGCGTATCGAAGCTTATAGACGTGGCGATACGATACCGATGCTGGTGTCGTATCGTGACCCTATTGTCATGTGTGACAATAAGTCGCTGTGATTCACCAAGGTTAAAATAAAACTGCTAATATCTCCCACCTTGATCTGTTGATCCAATTCGAACATCCTGAAACACATATCAAAAATATAATTAACAATTATTCAACGAACTGAAGGTAAATATCCACCACTTTCAACGACAATCCTTCGTTGAGTATCTTTTAGCCAAATCCAGCTATCTGGTTTGTTGACCACGACAAATAGAAACTACAGAACTTGCCGATCAGATCTCCAAGCTGATACGTTAAAATTGGTTAAGGTTTTCTTGGTAAAGAAACGTTGTTACTGGTCTGAAACAATCGCAAACACGAGTAACAATAAAAAATTCAAACTGTGTATAGGGCCAATAGAATTAGTATCTGTTTATTGAACATCAGCCGCATCAATCCAACATGGTCTCCCATAAAAATAGCCACACTTCTGAGAATCAAAATACTATCCTTCTTTGAGACAAATACGATCTGTTTCTACTACCATGCTCCAGTCCTGGCAGATTTTTCCTACGAAGAGGCAACCCCAGCTCACCCCACCCACAAACATGCTTATTGTCGAGCCAGGAAAAAACACGACAGTTAAACTTACACAAACAAAGGGTAAGAACACTTGCGATGAACCTTCCTCAGATCTAAACACAAAACGAATGGTTAAAATCCAAGTTGACACAAGAGTATTTATGAGCACTAGAACGAATAACGTTAGAAACAGATAACCTTGACTGAGTGCGGCTACTAACCCCCCTCCCCCCCCCCCCAATAGAAAGGATGTTAGCCCTGCACAGGATACCCAGTACAAAGTAACTGAAGAGGCGTAGAATACCAGTTCATCACAGGCAAATGTCTAGTGCTCAGTTATTACCCCTCCCTCTTGGACAGAATACTAGATAATGACCAAACGTGTTCCTGCCTCTATACCCTGTATTAGGTAACAAGAAGTATAACTCCCTGTGGATGGAACGAGAGTCCGGCACGGGTTACCCCAGTAGATTATTAGCGTCTACCCAGCTTCACAAAGCTCTTTAGTAGAAACCCACCGAATTTCTCATCTCAGACCCGCCGACGAACTTCTAATTCGTTGCACCTCTGATTCTCCAAACCCAGAATGTAGACAATTATCTCTAATTCACTTACCCTTTTGGTTTTGTATTTACAAGCGCCTCAGCGATCGGTAAGTTGTGGGTGATTGTAGTCGCTGACATAAACGTTTTCACTCGTTTGCTTACTTCTTCAAAGTCTGCAATTGAAGAAGATGCAAAGACGCAGCTTAAAAACGTAACCCAAATCGTGACACTTGTGAATTTAAATCACACGATTCTTTATTCAATTGTCTCTATTTCTGAAATAAATCAAAACAAGCGCCAACGTAATTAACGAGCCCCGAACAACACGCATAGACAAATATACTCCGATACCCGTTTCTTAATTCGATACGATACTGACGAGTTGAAAACTCACCGACAGTGGTGTCCGAATGTTCAAACGCTTCTTTCCAAACGTTGTCCATAAAAAGGGAGTTGTATCTTGAATCCAAAGTCGCAATGTACTTGGCTAATGGTTGGCTGTCTGCAAACCAGAAGTAATTCCAGATAGAATAGTTAGGTCGCAAATGGTTAGAACCCTGGGATTCTATCATAACTTTGAAAAGCACGATCGTCAGGTGGTTGTAATTCTGAGGACGGTTAATGGTGACAATGACTGACTTGTTTGACAGTCTGAGCGGAAGTGATCACCTTCACATCACTGACAATAATGTTGACTTCCCCTCTGGTTGTTCGGCGAAACGACAGTCAAACAGTCTTTCCCAGGACTACTCTTCCTCACCCGGACAATCAAGCTTTACCAAGTCACCGGTGGTTTGGTATCAAACAACGTTTCACGGCTAACAGAATGAAAAGATTCCAGCTGGCTTGATGGTTAACACTGCACCCAGTGTGCGTATTGTATATGAAATAAATCATATATGAACTGCGGAAATGCGCAATCATCCTGCCCAGTCTTGCTGCAAACTTACCAAGGGGTATCAAGAGAAAGCGAAGGAATGTTTGCCAGTCTGAGGGTTTGGATGAGAACTGTTCCACGTAAGGCTGAAGCACCGAGCTTATGTAGGACTCTGTACCGGCAATGGCTACACTGAGTTGAGGCGGAGATGCTGGGTGCGTGTTACAGCTAATAAACAGAGGGGCAAGATTAGAGTGCGATAAAAAACCTGTAAGGATTGTGGTTCCTGAAATATCGGTATGGCCTGTTCGCACGTGTTTATGGCTGCACGCACAGCAGTTTGCACACACAGCAGCATGGTTGATGGGTGGTTCACTAACAGTTGCTGCGCATGTCCGACACGAATTGTAAAGTTTCATTGTGATTTTTAGGTTTGGGTGTCAAATTAACTCCAAGTATCGTACCCGTCGTTTTCTCTTTGAGCACCAAAAGAACGAAGGCGAAGAAACCATGAAAATAACTTCAAAAAGCTGGCATAATTCATTCGAGTTACGATCTATTTCAATCCTTATCATCAACAGCCACAGGCTTACTTAAAGCTTTGATAAACTGGGATTCAAGCTATTTTAACCAGAAGTGGACCATTAAGTTTGGGCTTTCTTTGAGCTCATTCCCTCAACTCTCTCAAGATCCAAAGGTAGTACTAAATCCACATAATAAGCACCAATAAATGCATAGTTGTTACACTGACTATAACGAGGAAAAAATCGTCAATGTTTTCTTACAATTTCTGATATTTATTGACGATTGCCAGAAAAACTGCGTGGACATCAGAGCTTGAACGAGTGCAAATCATCTTGACGGCCTTATCACAAAGCTTCAGCGCCAAAAGCTGTAGACACGAGCAAAAGAAAGTTAACCAAAACAACAAAGTAATACAGTATACATAAAACACGATGACGACGACGATGACGACGACGAAGAAGAGTGTTTCACCAACAGGCTACCTTCGACATTCAACAGAAAACAGTTCCAGCATAACGCTTTAGTATGGACGTTGTTTGACTTCAATTTACGTCCTAACTTAACCTTTTAAATCCTAATATCAGGATGTATATTCTCCATACTGTACTTCATACATTCCCTATAGTAATGATGAGGAGAATTTGTTAAACAATCAAGACCTGTGTTACTTGTTGATCACTTCCTTTTTTCTCACAACCTTTATGTTTGATTGAGCAGTGTTAGTATACGGAGAAATTAAAAATTGGTCAGTCCTTTAACTCTCGATAGTGCCAAATGGCACTTATAGATTTTACTCTTTCTAACGCCAGACGATTTTACTCGTCAATGGAGAACCCCTTGGGAGTTAAAGGGTTAACAACATCTTCACCCAAAAACTATGTCCCCATTAAGGGTTAAAGGGTTAATTGAAGTCGCACAAGGTTGCAGCATACTCTTGTAGCAAATCTTTTCAACCGTGATAAATAAAATAAGCCACTTTGATACAATGAGTTCTCACCTGTCCTTGCCACTCAGACGTGCTGATCAACAGGATGGACTCGGGTATATCCCCTGATAACACATTGGTCAGTTGTTCGTTTAACGTAACCTTCGGTAACTGAATGCCAAAAAAAAACAAGATCAATACATAAAAGAGCAAAAAAACAAGAACGATATGACAAAGAGCAAACAAACAAACTTGAAACTTGAATGGAATTTACCAATGCCGCGAGGGGGGGCAACTCTAAAAAGGCCTGTTACGGGAGAACAACAAAATTCTTCCGGAAATCTGGAGATTTTGCCGGGAATCGGGAGACTGAAACCTTTCTGGCAAATATAAAAGCGAAGGTTGGCATTTTTGCGAGACAGTCACCGAAAAAGTTGCTCAAACAACGTATGTTACAGTTGTCACTCCTCGGCTCATATTTACGCAAGGGTAACCTACCTGCAGGTCAATATCGCTGTTTCTTCTCTTTGTTACTGTTTCGGCTTCAAATTTCCTTCTTTCCTTGAATGATACACTGCGCCTCACCGAAGGCGTGTCGTCCAAGCCCCCTCCTGATAGAGCATCAGACGTGTTTGTAGAGTCTGACAGATTGTCGCCGTCAGATGGCGGACTAAGCACTTCCTGGGTAAAGGAAAAGTTTAAATACAAACCTTGAGTTAACCCATTTACAGTCGTGTATTCTGTGACCTGGGGGGGGGGGGGTGGCGGTGGGGCTGTAGGTGACCTTGTTTGGGTATACAAGAACACCAGCCTCGTTTCCATTCATAGGCCAAGTCAATTGAGCATGCTATTGACACTGCGCTCACAGATGTCACAGGGACCCCACAGGGACAAGAGCGGTTTTAACTCGAGCGTTGAGAGTAATTTGCGTTTGCTTTCGTTTTGCTTATATTCACTCTGTGATTGGCTGACACAATTCGCGCCACTTTATCAGCCAATGAGAAGCAAACCCAAACAAATCGCTGATTGCACAAACTTTTCTCTTGTATGTAAAAGAATGAAAACAAAGTGTTTTAATCAGTGAATATCGCCCACCATTTCATGTTCTGGCTGTACGTCTTCTGGTAGGTGCTGCAGCGGAGCAGGTGGGCTCCTGATGTCTTCCTCGTCGACCTACAGAGAAAAAAATCAGAAAAATCGGACCACTGTTCTTAACAGAAAGGGAGAGAACAAAGAACAGGCTTCGGAAAACAAATTCCTAGGACTTTCCAGGCCTCAGCAAACCCTGACAGACATGAGTGCTCAGTTTGAAGCTTCCTCGACTGAAGGTTGCGTAGCCTGTGCCAAGCTTTCCCTTTCTAAAAGACAAATTGCCAAAAATAAAGAGTTTATTGACACTAACACACAGCAACAACACAGACGGTGTTTACTTACCACGGTGTGATTTGGGACATTCTCAGTTGAACTTCTTAGATCAAAGAATGGTCTGCAAATGAGATAACACCAAATTAGAGGACGCAAGAGATTTACCACTGCTAGACCAGCTCAAATATATGGGCAAGGTTAATGACAACTGGCTTTCAGGACTATTGGACGCCATTTCTACATTTTAATGAAAACTTGTGTAATGTGTAACTGGGTTAACTAACGGTTCCTGTGGCCTCCGTTGGTTGTAGAAACCTCTTAAAGGTGACTTTACATGTCCCATGGAGTAGATATAAAGGACTGACATTTGTGAGAACAGGTCGAGCTCTACCGTCCATGAAGCTGCTTAGACTGCGAGCAGTCTCTCTTTTGCTCTAAAGTCTGTGGAATGAATGCAATATGCGAGCAATGAAGCCACAAGCCAGTAGCTCATATATCGCATTCGTTCAACAGATTTTTGAGTAAAATAGGGACTGCTCACAGTCTAGAAGTTGCTTTGATGGGAATCAGAGACATATGGAGACAAGACCGAAATTTCTTCGCATCGAAGGCTTAGCAACCATGTCTTGGCAAAATTTTGCACACTACATTATAAGCTTGCATATTCATTTTTGTTGCAGGAGTTTCGCATTTTCCACCTTCTGGATTAAGTTATTATGTAATTACTGGTAACACACTGTTCTAGTGTAGTACATAATGACTTCCCATTGATACCATGTGCACATGTTGACACAATTTAAACACACCTGAGAGAAGGCTTTGGTGTGGACACGATGCTGATGGAATCTTCAAGGAAGTCATTTTCCAAGTCACTATCCAAGTCTTCTAAGTCATCAGGAAACAGGAAGTCATCCCCAACTTCATTCTCTGGGGGACTGATATCGATGTCGTGTAATGTTGCTATTTCACTTTCTAATTCCTGAGACAAAAAATATTATAAAATAAATAAGTTACCGTCCTATTTAAAAGTAAAAATAAAAATGTATATATTATTATTCATCTGCTGTCTACCCCAAGGCTAGTTTTCACAAGGGCATCCAGCAAAATCAAGACTGTGCTCTAACTAAAGTAGTCAGCCACCCAAAATCTCTAAATCCTTGAAGTCCAGGGGCCGGTTCCTGAAAGGTGTAATACCTCTATTCCAGGGATAAATGTGCCTTATTCAACGGATAAATAACTAAATAAGGCACATTTATCCCTGGAATAGAGTTATTACACCTTTCAGGAACCGGCCCCAGGTGTAAAAACTATTATTTACTGGTTGCCCAAAGGCAAAAGTAAGTCACCAGGGCCAAACTGGCACCCCTAAAGCACAGCCCTGAAAATTCTCAGAAATACCGGTAAGCAAAAACATAACAACTGAAAATGACTCCATAAGCTAACTAACGATGTATTCAAACTTTGACAGGCAAGCTATAAGCCATGTTTGTTGTATAACAGAATAGTTTTCAAGTTTGTTACTAGGCAGGTTAAGTGATCAACTACAAAAAAATGCCTGGACACCTCGATATTTACAATCACTCTAATAAATCAACAAGATGCAAAGTATGTTATTTCCTTTCTCTTAACATACATTACTTATGAACTGTAGAATTAGCATTTCTCACACACTGAATGCTATTCGTCTGCCGCACAGCAATGCAACAGCACTTTAAATCACATGATCAAGCATAAAACTGACAACCAGGCTTGTACCCAGGTCCTACATTCAGTATGAAAGAACTTCATATATATGAGGGAGCAAGGATAGCATAGTGGTGAGAGCATTCGCCTTACACCAATGTGACCCTGGTTCAGTTATCCAATCCTGTTTCTCAGATGGGCTGAGTTTGTTGGTTCTCTACTCTGCTCCAAGAGGTTTTTCCCCTCTCCCCAAAAACCAACATTTCTCCCACATGGCCCCACAAGCTTACAGCTTTAAAAATATTGTTACCATGTATAAACAAAGTTCCTTTTTTTTGCCTCTTTGTTTGACAAAAACTAACCTCTTCTGGCACTTTGAACTTCTTCAGGAGTGCAATAAACTTTTGTTTAAAATTCCTTTGGTGCTAGAAAAAAAATTAAATAAAATAGTTCAAGTTGATTTTCTCGTTAACAAATTCTATAAGGCTGTACATTTCTGACTTGTTTCAGTTAATTTTCATATATTGCCTCGTCCCAAAATCCAGGTTACTTTGTTGTGCATTGACCCACAATGTTTCAAATTGTCTTGATTTAATTTGCTTAACCTTCAAACCCTAGGATAAAAATTTAAATTTTCGTTTGTTGACAGGTCTACACATTTCCTAAAGGAATAGTAAGGAGAAATTGTTAAAAATTAATATCAAGCAAATTCATCTTGTCTGATCCTGTCCTTAATTCTCACAGCCACTCTGTTTTATAATGTGTTGATATTACAGGAGAAATTTGATTCTGATCACTCTTATGGTTTAAAGGGTTCATCTTGCAACTACTGAGGGAAACCAGCTGTTTCTCTCTTTGAAATATCTAGTGGATCAAGGTCACCTGTCACAAATTTACAATTTTTAAGACTTATGATAGTTAAACAGTATTTTGTTTTGATTTTCCTCACCTTTGCAGCAATAGTTATTTTCCCATGTCTTATTTTCCCTCCTCGTCTCTGTTCTACGTCAAGTATATCCTGGAAAACAGAGGGAAAAACAGTCGCGTAAAAGAAAACTACTGTGCAAATCCCAAAACCGTGAACACTTTGATTTTGATTTTGACATTTTGACATTTCTCGCATGTGATTGGCTTTTTACTTGAAACACAATAACATTCCATAAATATTTCTAGTGTTCAAGGTTTTCTGATTTTCACAGTAATATACTCTTTATCAGGCTCTTTCTTTTAGTTTTAATGTATTCCAGTGATTCCTTGATACTTCCCAAAAGCCTTTCTTCCTGCTTTTAGAATCACTGGCATTTCTCAACAAAACAGCAGTCCATTGAAAGCAACTTATGAAGAACAAGGACACAAATGAAGACAAGCTTAAAATCAAGCAACTTGGGTCTGCTGCTGAAAGCAGCAAAAAGAACATTGTATGATAGAAGTGCAGTAATTGTAAACTATGGTACATTACAGTGGATCACTTAGCAAGAATGTATTGGTTTCTTCAGAATAGAACGACTTAAATGTAAGGATAACTTATATCTACTGCTCAGTCTGAATGGGATTCTGATACCCAACACCTTGGTATAGAGAGCCAGAGTGAATTTTCTCCTCTAAGAAACAGGCAAGTGATGTGATAAACCTAGCTTCAGATCATTAATCCCTGATCTTCAAAGTGAATGACTTCAATGTACAGTGTGCTAACATGCAATATCAGAATTAATCCTTTAACCTCTAAGAGTGATCAATGTTTAATTTCTCCTCAAAGTAACACTGCTCAATCAAACATAAAGGTTGTGTGAAAAAAGGAAGTGATCAACAAGCAACAAAGGTCTTGATTGTTTAACAAATTCTCTTCATCATTATCATAGTGGAGGCAGGATGGCCGAGCAGTTGAAGGCGCTGGATTTCAATGTGGTGACCCGGGTTCAAATCCCACTCTAGCCACCAGCTGGGGTTGTTCTGGGTAAGTGCCTGGTTCAACTCCTCAGTCATCCTTGTAAATAGCCAACTCGTCTGCCTCCCACCAGTTAGGATTCTTAACTCTGTTGTGTTCATTTGTATTTATTTATTATTTTGTTTCATTATCTCTGAAAAGCCCCTCTAGGGGAGTGGTCAATTAAGTATTTATTATTATTATTATAATTATTATTATTAAGAGGAAGATATAACGAAGAGACAAAATTCTCTGTTACTCCGAGTTTCGTGCTCACGCACTCATCAGACAGAAATACTGTCTGATGAGTGCGAATTCTGTCTGATGAGTGCGTGAGCACGAAACTTGGAGTAACAGAGAATTTCGTCTCTTCGTTATATCTTCCTCTTAGTATCCAAAGCTCTACACTTAAAAATGTATTGAGCACTGTTTTAACGGCATTAGCCACTCTATTACATGTAATTATTATTATTATTAGAAAATGTATGGAGAACAGCGTAGAGAAAATAAATTCTGATATTAGGATTCAAAGAATTAACAGCTGCATCCGACTGCTATGACAATTAAGAGTCAAAGGAAGCAGTTTTCAGTTTTCAATCACACCAAACAAACTGATTACATACGGGATCTCCACCACTGTCACTTCCTTCTTGATCAGACAAAGAGTAATCATCATCATCATCACTGGAGTTCTCATCACCATCACCTGAAGAGTTAAGTGGTTCGTCAAAATCAGAACGTAATGGTAACACATGATGAAAATTATTCAACTATATGAATTAAACATAACCAAACACCATTACCTCTTCCTGCTGAGCCAGCCATCCTCTCTCCATCAGTTTCAACAGGCTGGCTGCACATTGAGGAAAAAAGGGTAAGTATAAAGTCTAGTCTGACAAAATAAAATTGACACACTAACTAGCCAAGCTTGTACTAACCATTCACAACAAAAAAAATAGGTAGCAACCCTTCTCTTCAATCAGATGCAAATTACAACTCAGCAGACAAACCTTTTTAGATTTCCTTCAGTTGGCAAATGTGGATTGTGAGGGAGGGGGTGAGAACCACTTGATACACAGGGCTGTCATTAAGGGCCAGGGGCTAAGGATTTTTCCCTTACTTTTAGTTAGATCCTTGGCTAATTTTGATTGATCTAGAAGAATTAATTGACTACCTGTAGCCTTCAACCTGAGAACTATTTCTAAGGATTCTCAAGGTACAGTCAAACCCACTGCAGACAGAGACCCTTGGGGTGAGCAAAGGTTTACCAGAATTATTGCCTGAAAGTGGAGGTCTGACTGTGGCAAGGGAGGTAATGGAGATTCTGAAGATGCATCAATGGTTTAGCACACACATCTTCCAGCTCATGCACTAAAACAGTGAACAGCAAAGGTGAAATTATTGTATCACTACCCAACACTCACAGATATCGAGTGTCCGGAGCAATAATATTTTAAAATCATTATTATAGTTGGATACCTGGTGAGAGAGTTCACAGTGATCTGTACAACAGGAACTAAACTGCCCTTCATGTACAATTTTAGCTGGTTTTCTACAGAATGCTGAAGAACCTGGAAACAAACAGACACATGCACATGGAGTGATCAGCAAGGAAAAGGGAAATCAATGGCATTTTAACAGCAATAGTGAGGCAGGGATTGGTAAAAAAAATACTGTGTTTATAGCGGAAGTGCACTAAATAATTCACAAATAAACATAACATGATAAGAATCCCAACTGGTGGGAGGCAGACCAGTTGGCTATTTACAAGGATGACCGAGGGGTTGAACCAGGCACTTACCCAGAACAACACCAGCTAGTGGTCAGAGCGGGATTTGAACCTGGGTCACCGCATTGAATTCAACTGCCCTAAACCACTCAGCCATCCTGCCTCCCAAATTGATGACATTTCCTCTCTCAATTACTTACTCTGTGTTTTACTAAGGAATATAAATTATACATATATTAAAAGCTTGAGGAAACAGGCAGCTACACCATACAGGCCAAAGACGTTTGCACAAAACATCTTATTAGTACAAGTACTGGCACAGGGTTATTGTATTGTTGCAGAGAAAATCCCCCCCCCCCCTTCCACCCCCAACAACAGAAGGTAGTTCTGTTTCCATTCCACTCCCCTCCCCCTTAGAATTTCCATTGACCTTCCACCGGGGATGTATGGATATGCTGCAGTTAAAAATTAAATTCAGGTAAAAATTGTTTTAACCTGGGTTGAAAATCAATAATTGATTTATTATTTTCTTTGTCTCCCAACCCTAATTTTGAATAATTAGGCTTAGGAGACAAAGGGATTTGAGAATCAACCTAGGTTAAAATTTTTTATCTGAATTTAATTTTTAATAACCTGCAACAGATACACTGTATAATTATGTATTTTCTGCAGCTGCAGATTAATTGATCAAATTAATAATTACTCAGCCCTTATTTCTTACCTGACCCATGTTAACTAGTCCAACAGCCAGCGTTTTGAAACCAAGAATGGTGCGGTTCTTGTATTTTTTTCGTCTTTGCAGCATAATTTGAAGGTTGTTCCCAGATCTCTTCAAAAAGTGTGGATACTATAACATAGAAAACAAGTTCAACATTATTCTAAGTTGTGGTTACATGAGTAGCAACCACCATTCAAAACATTATAAAGTTACATGAAGGGTATGACAGGGTGAAATAAAGTTGTAAAGGGGTTTTCCTGTGGTTTAAAACTGCTTTACTATTTGCCCATAGGCAGGTATCTTTTACAGGTCACATTCCACAGGTCACAGGTACAGTTCACTGTTTTGTCGATTGGTAACTAAGCCAAACAGTTTCATCACAATCTAAAAAGAAATTTTGGATAGTGATTAGGGCTAGGAGACACTTTTGGGCTTGTTTGATCTGTAGCATGGTGACCTGTACATACTTTGACCTGTGGAATGTGACCTGCAAAAGAAAACTGCTGTTTTCCTATGTACAAAATGAAAGAAGAGCAAACCTGGTAAAATGTAAAACCAATTTTTTGTGTACCTGGCATTTAAGTTTAGTGAGAACTTACAGTGTTAAGAAACAAAGTTATAAATTAAATAAATAATGACAAATCAGTATTTTATACCAACCTGAAGAGAAAAAGTCAAATCAAGCTCAGTATCAATCAAACCCGAGGATGGAAGGACGATTTCATTGGATCTTAAAACCCTGCGTGAACTCTGTGATAAGACAGGACACAAATGATTTGTGAAATTGTTAAGATATATTAATCAAATTTTAATATAATAAATTGTTTCATTGATTCAACATGATATTTAAAATACTTACCTGCATGGAAACAGAAATGATGACTTCACTCAAGTTGGGTTCTAAGGGCTTCAGAATTTCCAGTCTTGTAAGCGTCATGGTACAAAGTCTAAGAAAGAATATAGATTGGGCTGAACTTGTTGAATTTAATAAACTGCACTTAATCCTGATCTGGACTACCTGGGCAGCATCAAGAAGACAAAATGGAGGAGACATCAGTTTTGCATTTCATTTATATTTAAGTTACAGTGTTAATATTAATTTTAACCCCAACCAGGAAGAAGGTTCAAAATCCTAAAAGTGACCAACTTGAAATCTTGCCGATTCACTGACAGTACGTGATCAAACACACATGTAAGGGTCGTGAGTATCGAAGAAGCAATCATGAAAGACAAAATCTCCAGAACTGTGAACTAAATTCAGCTCACTATCACAATGCACCAAAAGGACACAGGCCAGACAGGAGAACATACATTATGACAACAGTGCTTAGAGCATGATATTTAAGCTTAAAGGGGCACTTTCATGGGAGTTTTGCTGTTTTCCAGCCAAAACCACACAGAAATTCTTACCAATAATATTGATGACCTTTACCCATGGCGAAACATCTCTCGAAATGTATGAGATAGATATCAATTGATTTTTTGTAGAAAAAGGAATCCATAGTACATTTCTGGCCATTACTTCAAGATATCGTGCAAGAATTTGAAAAATTTAGCAAAATGCACATTTTCATCCGTACCATCCATAACAGGAAAAAGACAGTATTTAGTCTTGAAGTAACACAGTCCTGAGTAGATAAACTGCTTCATTATTTTTGGGTTTACCAATTTAAAGACAAATTTTGGCATCATCATTTTAACATTCTGCATACAGTTGACAAAATGGCCAGATGAAAAATCAATCAATCGATCAATCAATCAACTAAATCTTTATTGAGCCCATTTTAAAAATAAATAACTAATTTACAGTCTTGAGAAGGGAAAAGGAACCTTATTCACTCTGATGTAAAAACATAGTGCAAGCTGGAAAGTTGAATGAACCAGTAAACAGTCAAGATGTTAAGATCCACATTTAAAGGACCCCAGTCAGCCTCTGCCATTTTCAATGCCATCGAAATTATTGATAATGCATGGTGAAGCGAAATCTTATTGCTTTATTGTAAGTTGTGCTCCTGAAAGTATGTTTAATTATCTGTTGTAGTTCCACAGTGATTTCCTTTGTTTCGACGTCCTCCTAATAAAACATAAGAGCCAAATTCTCGCCTGTAAACCAAAACAAAGGTGTGGCTGACTAGGGCCCTTTAAGTGACCATACCATGATAAAACCATAAACAAACTACCACATCAAACCATGATGATCAACTTTCATGTGGAGGTTTACTTTATCTATCATTTAAAGCAAGTACAGTGTACTAGTGATTGACATTCAACATGAGGCAGACTAGGATTTTAATTTTGAAGGGGAGCAAAGTTAGGAGAGGGGGAATTTGCAAGAGGCATAAAAGCCTGATCCCGTGAATTCTTACTCATAAAAATTTGTAACCTGAGCCTTAATAGAGTAATAAGCACAAGCAACAGCACATCCAGGTAAATGTACTCAATCTCAAACTTTGGAATTTCTTTCTATCTCGCAAAAACATTTGACTTCTAGTGGCTTAGATTAACTCCCCCACCATACACAGTAACCTGTAGAGTTGGAAAAAAATGATTGAGAAGTTATCATCAAAAGAATATAATTGTGACAGTTATTTTCAGATGCTCAATTAAGCTAGCTTATTAGAAAGTTGGCAATTTCAGTGTGGTGTCTGCAACCACTTTTTACAGTTTCCTTTTTTCATATTCAGGGAAAGCTGATAAATTACAATTGCTGTGTTGAAATACTATGGAAAAACAACATTATAATATTTTGGAAAGAACATTGATTATAAAATATTTCCTTTTTAAGGGAGGATCTCAAGATGATGAGTAGACATATCAAATAACAATTTGGAAAGGTTCAAAATTGAAAAATTAATTAAGTTTCAATTTCATGCTTGCCAAAAGTGGCAAAAATCCAGACACTAACTGACACAAAACATAAAGCTCACCATTCTGAAAGACAACAAGGACTGCAAATCAATCAATTTTTTTTGGCACATGCTTTTAAATAGCACAATATATAATTTGAAATGTGATGAAAAATAATATTATAATATATCCGAGAAGGGACATCTGCTTGCTACCTGAGTTAAAATTCAAAACAGAGACATTTTTTCAATTATGTGAACCAAAACAAAACTATTTTTAGCTGCAGGAATTTGAAAGCATGGCTTATTTAAGACAGGAAGTTTTGGAGTTCAGGAAGGAGAAAATCTTGAAAATTAATATGCCTCTGATAAAATCCACAAAAAAAAAATGTTATTTTCAAGATCCATCAGAGGTCCAAAGGTAATTTTAATAGTGTATGTATTAACACAATCACAAAACTGAAACTTTGTAAAGAACATTAAATTTTAAATTTTCATGTAAATGAAAACCCGCTGAAGATCTTTTGATTCCAAACAGTGCAAATACCCCTTCCTCCCCACTTGACAAAGAGTAATTAGAAAAGAAGATTGAAAACAATGCAAAACTTCCTTCCTTTAAGTTAAATCAGGTAAAACTGCAATTGTAAATTATGAACTGTTGATTGAATGTACATGCATGTACTTTAGGATAGCAATTTGCATACAACAAATAAACCCTCCAAATTCATTTATTAACTTTCACTAAAAAATAATTTTCTTTATCTAAATCGAAATCAGTGAAACTACAGCCAGTTATTTCTGTGCTCCACTCTATTTTTTTTTTAAGCGAAATCAACTCAGGATGGTTTTTTAGTGGAGGCATATTTGATTAACAATAATTCATAATCTGACAGATTTTATTGTGTGACAGATATTACTTAAAAATGTGAATAAACAATTTCACTCTTTCAAGCCCGTTTTTTCTCAAAACAAGATTTAACAATCATTTCGATGGAGAATTTAATAGTCAGGGGAAACATCAACTTGCCGTTTAAAAATTAAAGAAAGCGTGTGAACTTGGCAATTCCAGCGTGTCACTTCCGTGCCGTTCTTATAGGCAGCATATAAATCAAGAATTTGCATTTCTGCAATTGAGGCAAGATCTATATTTGGCGCAGTTTGATCCATAACATAACGTAGAGTTTCTCTCTGTTTGTGTGAGCGTAAACACAGAACATCAGAGCCAAAAAATTAATCTGATCTTGTGCAAAGTCTCGTAATCGCCTTGAGTTAAATTTTTAACAAAAAATTTCTCGGACGCATGCATTCACGATCAAAATTAAATTTCGTACCCGACCATCGGGTCACGGACAAAAATTAAACTAAAATTATTCAACAATGAGGACGATTTCAAAATCAAAGAAGGAACACAAAGCCGTAAGCAAATAAATTTAACTATCAAAGGATTATAGTTAAGATGTGGAACTGTCAAGGCGCATTTCTTGCGACTAAAACTGTCACTTCCGTTGCTATCTAAACGACTGAAAATATTCCAAACACCAAAAGAAAAAGCAAACAGAAGTTCGGTGGTGAAACAAACTTAAGCTTGCAACGAGAAGGATTTCTGAAGCGTGATAGTTTAACACGTGTTCGTAGAAGAGCGTTGTGCAAGGATACAATTATATGATGCATGGTTTCGAGATTGCATCGCGCTGCCAACGGAGTTCCAAAGGAGGAACGACAAAACTCTTCGCTTTTAATATATTTTGAGCCCTCATAAAATTTAAGCATCAAGAGAGAGCATAGTATTTTAAAAAAGGCGCAGTGTAACAGAGGGCGTTACAACAAGAACTTCAAAATAGAGGGTTCCACTATCAAAGCGCTACCAAGAATGCACGAGAGTTCTCTATATTCACGCACCAATACAAGCGAAAAAGTGTTAAGACGAACTTACCTTGGAACACAATTCGGCGATGTTCTTTCTACCTCCCAAGTAGCAAATAACTTCATCGGGAACGGCCTTTGGGGTGAAGAAGCAGAGGAAACATCTCGACGAATTCCCCCTGAGTCCGCCATGTTGAGTTGATCTCATATTGTTTTGATGAAGTACGCTTGCGCATTGGCTGCCAACATCCGGTCAATTTAAATTGCTGCCAATCATGAGCCACCATGCTTTTTAAAAGTGATCAAATCGGATTTGTATGAAAATCTTGTCCCTCGCCGCGATCTTGTTTTTCCACAAAAAGGAACAAAGCAATGTGTCTGTGACTTTGCATTTGTTATCTCCGATTAAGAATTACGGGGTAACAAAACAGCAGTTATGGTATGCTTTGCTGAGAATATTGCACAGGGAGGGATGCTTTTATACAAGCTGTAAAAAATAATCTATTGTCCACTAATAACTAAGAGTCATATTCATGATTTTTGTCACAAATATGTCTCTTTCACATTCGGATATGGTATTTCCTTGTCCATTTGAATATATGCGTTGTCATCAGATGTCGTGTATCTGGTTGAACGATTACGTCACGCAATCGCGAATTGAAAGGGAAGTCAGTAGCTACCTGCCGAAGGCCATGCCTAATAATCATGACAGCAAAGTAAACTCGTGCTGAGTAGCCGTCAATGTTCTGCCTCCGATCTCCTTCATAGGCGTAACCAGAATTTTTCCAGAGGTACGCACAGTTTTCCAAATCCCTCTCCCCACCCCAAGTCCCAAATCTTTTTCACGTGGCTTGATTCTCCAATTCCACGTTTTCCATTTGAATTCATCAAATAGCAAAGGCATGCCTTCGCCATACTGGTTATAAAATGTCTTCCAAGGTCTTTTCTGCAAGGCTTTGTAGGGTAGCAAGCCAACGGCCTCCTGCACCGTCAGCAGGCCGATCCAAGGCTATAAAACGAGATGACTACAACGTGTTTACTCCTTCATCCCACTTGTTTTCTGCTCGCTATTCTCGATGTCCACCAGTCATGAGTCACGTGAACTCTCCATGGAAACCTACCGTATGGAAAAACACCTTTGTATTATAAACAGCATTTCAAAGAAACAAATAGAGTTAAGTTTATTGCTTTGCGTTTTCATTATTAATTTATTTTTTATTTTCTTTTATTTCATTTTTTTTTTCAATTTTTTCAAGTAACGTACGTGCTTCCGAGTGTCCGGGTTGCTACGCCCGGCCCGTCCTTGCACACCAGCTCCGCAAGTTAAAAAGTTCCGCTTACCAAAGCTGGAATTGTTTATACAGCTAGTTAGGACACTAGGACACGGATAGCCATAAAAGTGGAAATACAAACAGTCTTAGAAAGCAATAAAGCCTTTAAGGCGAAATGGTCACTTCTCACTTGTCCGGCCTTCTTAATTATATAAATTAAAGTAATCTATTAAAATGTAGCTTGTGCAAATAGTTTGGACTACCATCGTTATATGCGGTACTTGATCGAATGACACGCATTTCACTCTATGTCACAGACGTTTCTCTTTTTTCCTGCTTACACACTTACGGGTAGTGTGTAAGCAGTTAGTTTGTTGTTAGGTAATGTAAATAGCGTAACCACTGTCGATAATAAAATGTCTGTTTTGTGTGTAATGTAAGTAACGTAGACAGTGTAGTAACTGCATTTTGTTTTTATGAAGTGTCAGTGTAAGTTGTGTGTAAAGAAATAAGAGAATCGTTAATGTTTTTAAATCCTTAGTGCCAACATTTTCCATAAAGGGAAGTTACCGACTTAGATTAATTCAATAGTATGCATACGCGTGCATCGGAAACCTTTCCCATCCCTAAACGCTCAGTGAGCGTTTTTAGAGGGTGAATAAGGCTTGACTTGACAGACATTATATCCGGCAATCAATGTAAAGATTGTTGTTTATGTAACAATTAGATATAGCTGTAGATACGGATCGATTGTACTGTTTTATTAGCTTTTATACTTTGTATAGTACTTATTAACATTCTTAGTTACATATAATAGATATTTGTGTAGGAAATCGCACGACCTCGAGTACAATTCTGACCTAAAGGCTCGTGCAATTTTGAGAACTTTCACAATCACGAGTATCTATTAATCCCGCATTGTGCGAGAAGGTCGTACGATTTTTTTATTTATAGTACATTCAACAAAATCACTCATGCCCAATTAGTTAATAGGTACTCCTACGGATTATTATTTGGGATAAATTGTACTGCTCTCGACCAATCAGAATCGAGTAATTTTGTTGAGTGCACTATAAGAGTCAGTTGATTGGAAACGGGTGGAAGGGATTTAATTTTATTCGTTTACAATCTTATTTCTCTTAGATAGGTGTCTCCAATTACTCTCTAGTAAACTAGAACTAAAGACACGTTAATAAAGTTACTTACTTACTTGAAGCTAAGGCCGGGAGCTAAGGCACAAAATTACAGAGTCGGTAGGTATGGAGAAAAAAAGAATAGATACCGGTCGAGTCATCTCAGTTGTGAACTTTAACTTATGTGTCTTGTTTTTGAAGGTGAGAGTCAAGAAAAGTAGAGTCATGCATAACTTATTTTGCTTTGAATTTTCATAAAAAGCTTGGAATTTCTTGTCCTGAGGACGCCCTCCCCTCCCATCGCCCAATCTTTCCCTACCCCATCCCGATGAGTCCAACGTTAAAATTCCGACTGGCTACCAAGCCAACATGCGCACGTGCCACGAACGAATAATTGGCGCGGAACAGAAACTTTTATCAACCTGCAATCGAAAGAACGCCGGTTTTGTTTGCCGTATTTTCTCTTTCTTCGCCATGTCAGTGTTACATAATGGACAAGGAATATTGCAGCGGAAAACAGGAGCGAAAGTCACCGTAGTTTTGGGGGCACAGTGGGGTGATGAAGGGAAAGGCAAATTAGTTGATATCTTGTCTACCAACGCTGACATAGTTTGCCGTTGTCAGGTATGGAGGACGAATCTTAACCAATTGATCACAGAGTATTTAAGTTAACGCTACGTATAAATTTCATTTTTTATTTTTCGAAGAATGTTGGGCCTGAGCAAGCAAGATTTTTTATCTATCTGTAGTTTTTGTAAACAGTAGTTTCTACGTTGCATGGATCCCCCAATTGCAATCAAAACAATGCAATGATATAAGTACTAGTTTATATATATGCCTTGTATTGATCTCAACATGCAACGCAACCTGGAGAATCATTATAATTGTGCTGGGAAGGCATCACTGGTATTCGCGATTCCTTTAGATCGAATGATTTGGTTTACTTACCAAATTAATTATAACGCGTGTCTGTGCAGATCACTCTGTTTTTGTGTATTTTTGTATTGTTTGAATGTTATGAATGTTATGCTATGTGAATGTTGAATGTTATACTATTTGCTCTCAAGGCCCAACCATTTGGAATGATATTCCTGACTTTACACAATAGCCTTACCATTAGCAACTTTAAAAAGAAGCTTAAATCGTCCTTCTTAAGCCTGAATTAAATCTTTGAGCTGAGACCAGTAGTGAATAATATTATACTGAACTTCTGAATTATACCTGGATTAGTGTCATTAATTAGTTCTGCATTTCTAGTGGTCAACTAGTACCTATCTTTTAATTAAGTTTACTGCCTAGCTTAGTCTATTGTTCTTCGTAAAATAGTCTTTGTCTCTGACCAATAGCCATTTTAGCCTCTGGCTTTGGCCAACCTTATGTTTCACTTTGTATTGTATGAAAAAACAATAAATGAAATAAATGAAATGAATAAATGTTTATTCATCAAGAGTGCCATCAATCAAAGTGTTTCAACGCAGGTAAAAGGAAACATTGACTCGCTTTTGCCTGCCCTGCTTGCAGTTGGAATTAGGTCTTTAAGAACCAACAAGCCATAGCCTATCGTATTGAGTTCCTGTTTTCTGGCCCAGAAGATGTCATCAGGGTCAATTAAAAAAAAGGACTGTGATCTGCAGACCATGGAATAGGGATTGTAGATTAGCCTTGAAATTGCAGGGTAGGGAAAAATTGTGGAATTGTTGAAATGTGTGGTCAAACTAAAGTGACCACATACATTGGCGTTTGACAATAGTAGCCACATGTTAAGAGCGTACTATTTGCATTTGACAGTTATTTTGTACAAATGTAGTTGTTGCTTCTTTATCAGTAAGAGTTTTTGCACAAACTACCAATTTTGTCATTTATTGTTTTAGGGTGGAAATAATGCTGGTCACACAGTTGTTGTTGGGTCAAAGGAATACTTCTTTCACATGGTTCCAAGGTGAGATTTCCTTGAACTGTGTAGTTGTTGAACTTTACACTGACCAGCTATACATATCAGCTGCACAAATCATTCAGTGTTCTCCCTTGCTTTCAGCACAACAGGTAGAAGATGTTTTCAAACCAGTATAGCAATTGTGGCCATGTTTATATACAGTGTATGTCTGATTAGTACATTACATGGAATAGAAATTTGTTCCATTCTGGTCAACTTCAGGCAGTAATAAGTGGTATTACAGGTGGTAAATTTTAGCGGTTACTGCCTGAAAACGAGAACATTGAATCAATTGTAAGTGACCTTTCAGAGTACAACAAATATCTTTACGAATTTTAAGTGTCATGAACTGAAAATGGTAATATATTTTTGTTACTGAACATTTTTGCAACTGTTTTAATGATTTCATTCCATGAGGAAACAAACTTGGTCTTGTCACCTTTTTAAAACCAACTGTCAGACATACATGTAACAAAATGCAATCTAAAGCTAACTTTTTTTTCTGTTGTGGCTTTAGTGGGTTGATACAACCAAAGGCTGTTAGTGTCATTGGTAAGTATAGATTGTTCTTTGAAAGTTTACAATGTACATTGTGAGGGGTACAGCGAATGGTACCTCTAAATTCTTGGGTCTCATAAACTTTTTATTCGATCTCGACAGCCTTTGCGAAAGAGTCTTGAAGTCTTGTTTCTAGTTCATTTATTTCAGTCTCGAAGTCTTGCATGTTTGGTGTCGGGCTCAGATTTTCAAGCCATGGTCTCGGCATCTCAGGGAGTCTTGGATTTTACCATTCGCCACCTGTAGTGTGCAAATGCATTGTCTGGGTTCGAAATTGAACTAAAAAAAATCCCAAGTCACGATGTTCACAGTAACTAGCTTTACTAGTAGTTATACTTATGTTAGGATCCAAAAGCAATCCAGTTGAAATGCACCCACAAGATAATTATGAAAAGGTTACCCTGTTAATGCTGCACCCTCCATGAGTCATAAGTATTTGTGTAGCATCCTCTTTCTACCAAGAAATGGCTGACTACCAGCGCACCACTACTCTGCTGCAGCACTACAATATTTTGTGGGACTTCTTTATGTAACCTTCCTGCAGCTACATGTGCGAACAATAAGTGTACTTGTCTCATTCATTTGACAGGAAATGGTGTGGTAATTCACGTGCCCCAGTTTTTTCAAGAGCTTGAAGAACTTGAAGCCAAAGGTAAATGATTTACATGTGATTATCAACACTTTTGACTTCTGAACAGACTGCTGATGAAAAATGTTGTTTGCAGGGGTGACAGATTGGCAGGGAAGGCTTCTAGTCTCAGACAGAGCTCATATAGGTAAACAGCTTTCATACACTTGTAGATCTTTGTCATCAGCATCACTGAATAATATTATTTGCCCTAGAGAGTTTGAAAAAGTTGTTGCTACATTGTACAAATTGAATCATTACAATAATTTCTCTCCTTGCAGTGTTTGATTTACACCAGGAATCTGACAAATTGAGAGAAGGTGGCAAAGAAGGGTATGTTTGATTAGTAACAAACTTGACTTGTAATATTGTTATCTAATTATTCCACACCAGAAGCTTAACATTTATTTCAACAAAAATAATTTTCAGTTTAGCAGACTGTCTGTGAAAATGATAAAGTTCTGGAACGTTTTATATTGACAACTACAGCTGTAACAAGACAAACTACGTGTATTAAGTACTTACATGTGGCTGAACACAAAAAAGTTGTGTGTGTTTGTCATTAATTCAATGAGGACTAATTCAGCAATCTTCTTTGACAACTTTTAAACCCTGTGTATTGTTAATTACTTATTCCTTCTTCTTTAGGCTGGGGACCACAAAGAAGGGCATTGGTCCTGCTTATGCTTCAAAAGTATGCAGTCTGGCCACAAGACATCATTTTTACACCAACTGACAATAATAATTACCGGTATATTCTCTGGAATTTTTATGATACTTAATGGGGTTAATTAATTTCCGTTTTATTTTTATTATTGTATTAGGCTCAGAGGATTGGTCTCAGAATATGCGACTTAGTTGGGGATTTTGAAGTTTTTGAAAAAAAGTGAGTGTTATATAATTAAAATTCATTAATATACAGCCAAAAAAACCTTCCATAAGCAGACACCCTCACAGCTGACTATATGGTGAGTTTCTGCTTACATGGGTTGGAAGACTTTTTTTACCACAGGAGGTAGAATGTTTGAAGTGATGCTTCCTTCTAGAATTTACAAGAGATCATTCCAGAATGATATCTCTGCCTTCTGCACAACATGTTATTGAAAACTTACATAGTAAGAGGCATCCCTCAGTGCTAATAGCTTTTAAATGAAGGTGTGATAATTAGTTAGGGTCATATGTGCCACATGGCACAATAAGGCTTAAGTATTAAGTGATAATTAATTTGCAATTTGACAAGGGTGGATATTTTCATTGAGAATGTGACAACCTAACGAGAGACCTCAGTAAAACCGTTCTCGCCCGTCAACTTACAGTTGTACATGGGATAATAAGGAAGGGGTAAGGCAAGGATTTGTTGTTTATTACGATACAGTCTCACTACTCTTCATCTACTGGTGCATTATCTCATTACTTCTAATTCCTTTTTCGATTCTTCCTTGCTAGATTCCGGGGACTGGTATCACACTTCCAGAGATTGTGAGTAACACCAAAATAGTTATTGCAAAAAATTAGTATTAAAATAATTATTGCATGGCTTAGTTGCAGTCTAAGGAGGCTTTAGATCCTGTAAATTTTTGCCGAGTTTCCTGGAATTTGTGTGGAATGGAATAGATTGAGCTTACCTATGCGTTTAAGTGCAGAGTTTGCAAAACATTTCTAGTTTACTCAAGAGACATTTATATCAACAGGTATCCAGACCTCAACATAAATATTGAAGTGGAACTTGAGAAGAACAAGGTACTTTTATCTAGGAAGTTTAAGGAGTACATACAACACGTTCAAAATTTAATCTGTACTTTTATAATATTAATTTTGCCTCTGATAATTTATTATAAAGCACCTTGTTGCCGTTGAGTCCAGGGTTGCCACAAAAACAGATGTTTCCTAATTGCGTGTCAAGTCCTGAGGGAAATTCTAAATTTGACATGATTGTTACCACTGAAGGGCCTTTTACTTTTGGGTAGCTATTAGGTTTAGAAAGGAGATTCCTTGTTAGTTCAAGTAAATCTGAAGGTAGTATTGTTTAAAAAATACAAGTAAAGAAATTGATCCCCTTGGCTCCAATGCTGGCTTTATTGACCAAGGTTTTGTCTTGGATGGTTGCTGAAAAGTCAGCCGAGGGAAATTTTTTACATCACAATAAATTATTAGTGGCATTCCCTTTAATGACTCAGATCCTAGCTCTAGACTGGACAATAAAGCCGGCATTAAGGCCATGGGGATCAATTTTTTTGCTGGAATTTTGTTTAACAATAATTTATTATTAATAATAAAAATCAATAATTAATTTATTACTTATTAGGTGCAAATTAGCATGTAAATATGATGAAATGTTCAAAATCTTTACAGTTCTAAATTCTAATTCTCAAATCAAACCAAATCAAATAAAATGTTGGTTTTTGAGGAGAGGGGAAAACTGTAATACCTTGAGAAAAACATCTCGGAGCAGAGTAGAGAACCAACAAACTCAGCCCACTTATGACGCCAAGTCCAGGAATCGATAATTATGTCTTTTACATGTACTTGTACTTGTCTAATGACGAATTTCCTTCCCAAACCTAATTGCCAGGTTGAGTAGACTTTTCTGTGGACCAGTTAAGTTCTAAAATCTTCATTTACTTACTTACCCTGAGCTGTAAGGCTGGTGTGTGACCAAAAACCATATACTTTTAGTCATTTAAGTATAGCCATAGAAAAATGTTTTGCATGTAATTTTTGTCTGTAGCGCTATTCAGAAAGGATACGTCCACTGGTTTGTGACACTGTGAGCTACATGCACAAAGCCCTGCAGAATGAGTCGGCAAACATTATTGTAGAAGGTGCTAATGCTCTGATGCTGGATATAGACTTTGGTGAGTTGAATGATTGTTACGCCATATTGACTGCTTTGTGAGTTTGGCAGTAAAAGTTTCTTGCAAAATTTTATCATGATCTCCGTTACCATGTCCTCTTGTGGAAACTTCAAGCACAAGACCAAGGGCTATGGGAAAGGGAAAAAGTGCTTCAAAGTACCTGTGAATGATCTCTCATCCAGTAGTGAACTTTGGGTGGCATCAAAGTCATCTTAGGAATTGTTCAATATCATTGAACAAAATTGAGAAGCTTGAAAACTGATGGCTGGTAGATACCTGACTGTATGACAGTTGAGTCCAAACCTGTCTGACATTAAACAGGGTTGCCACAGTCAGGAAAAAATCGGGGAAAACCATATTTATTTTCAAAGTCGGAAAAGTCATGGAATGTGTGTCAAGTCAGGTCAATTCTAAATTCTGCTTTAAAGTCGGTGAAAAGTTACGGAATTTTACTTGTGGTTTGGTGTTACAGGTTGGGGAAGAGGATTCCTTGTTTGTAAAGGTACTAACATCTTTTCCAAAATTCCCACAAATAAATTGATTTCCATGGGTATGTTGGGGTCTTGATTGTGCAAGGTTCTGTCTTGAATGGTTAGTGAAAATTTATACTTTTTATTGGTCTGTGGTCGGTGAAAAGTCAGGGAAATGTCAGAGAATGTTTTCAATCCCAGAAAGTGGCAACCATGTTTAGTGTTCTCTCGCTTCACACGTCAGAAGTTCCATTGGTAGGAAACTATGGCAACCAGCCAGACAAATGATATCTCTGATATTTGAGTAAGAATCCACATCCTGACTGCTCATGGGTTTCTAAGGGTCATTATGTTTAGCAGGCTTCATTTCTTGTGTGCTCCAGGTACATATCCTTACGTGACGTCCTCAAACTGTGCAGTGGGAGCAGTATGCACTGGTCTCGGCATTCCACCAACAGCAATCGGCAATGTGTATGGTGTAACTAAGGCTTACACAACACGTGTTGGTCTTGGAGGGTTTCCAACAGAACTCAAGAATGTAAGATGTTTGTTTGAGCCATGTAGAAGCATGTAGAAGTTCTTTATGTGTGTACTGTATGTCCAGGTAAATGGATTGGCAATTTAATTAAATACGGTTGTAAGGGGTAGATATTCATAAATATGTTGATTGATGTTATGGTTTCATTAAATGTTAATCCTCTTGAATTAAGGCAAAATAATATATTGTACCTCCTCTTATAAGAAGGCCTCACAAATTAAATTATTAGCAATCAATCTTATTTGTAATCTAAAACTTTGTAAATTGAATTCTATCTGACTGTACATCTTCTTTGGCCGGGCCATGGGAGGTTTTTATGGTACACATACATGACGTTATGTGTACAACTGTACATAAGTTATGTAGCTTTTTTTTTTCAATTTAGGAACTTGGGGATAAGATGCAGCAGATAGGCAAAGAGTTTGGAGTTACAACTGGCAGAAAACGACGATGTGGCTGGCTTGATCTTGTGATGATCAAGTATTCTCACATGATTAATAATTTTACAAGGTAAGTAACATAAGGTTAACCTAAAAGCCTATTCCAGTTTTGGACACCTCACTGTTTTAACATGACAATGTACTAACTTCTTATTAACCGAGAGTGAGGTCTTTATGGGAAAATCCTCAAACGATGGCCTTGACATATTGGCCGAGTGATAACGAGGTCAATATGGCAAGGCTGAGAGTTGAGATTTTCCCGTAACAACCCAACATTCAAGGTCAATAAGTTGTTTATTATGTGACTTTGTTTTTGCATAATTCGTAATCGGCCCTTGGGAGTTATGGGAGAATAATGCCCAAGCACTTAGCCGATCAGAGTGTTCATTATATCGGCTACAAGCACCTGCTATATAATGAATGTGTCCAACGTTTTTTAGAGCAGACACAGGAATCATTGTTCTGGCGCTGTATCTCAACATGTATTATGCACATGGTAAATTGTGGCCTGAAATGTCAGCTGTCTCCTCCCCCTAACCCACGGGTGGCGCGGGAGACTAACAGTATGCAGAACTTTGCTAATTCAAATTCTCTTAGGTCCGTCTTATTATAACCTACTTATTATATTAATATCCCTACTACTTGATAATTTGTTTTGTCAGCCTTGTGATAGCCAAACTTGATGTTTTGGACACCTTTGATGAAGTAAAGATCGGAGTGTTGTACAAGCACAAAGGAAAAGAGCTAGAATCCTTCCCTGGTAATAAAGTCTCTTTCAGAACACTTTAATCAGTAAAAAGAAAAGAAATAATAAATAATAAATAATAAATACTTAATTGACCACTCCCCTAGAGGGGCTTTTCAGGGACAATGAAACAAATCATACAAATGAACACAACAGAGTTAAGAATCCCAACTGGCGGGAGGCAGACCAGTTGGCTATTTACAAGGATGACCGAGGAGTTGAACCAGGCATGAACCTAGAACAACACCAGCTAGTGGCTAGAGCGGGATTTGAACCCGGGCCACCGCATTGAAATCCAGCGCCCTAAACCACTCGGCCATCCTGCCTCCACTAAGAATTCGATCATATTCTTTAACAAATATCTGACTCGGTTAATTTCAGTTTTTTCTGTCACTTTTGTGTTCATCTGGTTATGTCTGATTAATGGCCCAATGAAGAACATCCAGCGACTTAACCACCCAATGATCTGGGGGTGGGGGGAGGGGGATTCATCTGGTTGTGTCTGATTTACGGCCCAATGATCTGGGGGGGGGGGGAGGGTGTTGAAAAACGGTTTTTATGTCCTAGGGGATTTTGTATCAAGTCAGGGAAACTGTACATGTAAATTGTCTCTGCAAGCCATTGGATAGAAAGAGGATTTTACTTTTGGCGTAGCCACAGGTTATTAACTCACAAAATGAAATTCACGAGTTGACTTCGCTTTTGGATCTCTTTACGGTGGGCAATTTACATTATCAACTCAGTTGATAAACCCTAATTTTGGATGATAATGTTAACGATAATAATAAGCTTACTTGTACTTTTACAATTACAGCGTCTGTGGAAATTTTGGATGAAATCGAAGTTGAATACATCACTCTTCCTGGCTGGATGACAAGCATTGCGCACTGTAGAACATTCAGTGATTTACCACCCAATGCTCAAGCTTACATCAGAAAAATTGAAGAAATTACCCAAATTCCAGGTGAGGAATACCTCAGTCTTACTAACCAAGTTCGAGGTCCGTACCGTAAGTTACGGACCAAGTGTTTTCCCGTTCATTTATGGCCCAAGCGCGAAGCGTGCGGGCTATAAATCATCGGGAAAAAACAAGGATCGTAACTTACAGTACGGACCGAGAAAACGAGGTTAGTTAGATATTATATCTCTGAGGTTAATCGGGCGCGCGGGAAAGGAAACTTAGCGGGCCGTACAGAACAATACGGCCCTCAAAATTGACCAATCACAGCGCGCGTACAAACTGGGAGATACAACAAAACTGTTTAGTCTCGGAATAGCAAAATCAGCGAAACGAGAATAATATTGTCTTCACGCTGATCTGAAGAGGTCAGAGTTACCGAGTTTCGTGCCGAGGTTATAACCAAGGAAGAACGAAAGAGGCTCACGATTTCACCACCTTTTAATGTTCACCTCCGCCAAAAACGGTCGCAGGATACGGAGCTTTGCCTTTGCGAGGTTATACATGTAGGTAGTGTTTTAAAGTAGGAACATACCAGGCCACAAGTCCAGGGACAAGTCTCTGCTAGAAGGCGCCTGGTGGGTATCCGGTCACTTCGTTCCATGTTCAGATCGTTCCACGGTTTGTCAGAGAACTGTTGATATATTGCTCCACTAATGAAATAAGATATTAGAACGATGAATTGTTTATACGGCCGATCGATTAATGTTCATTTCACTGCTGATAAAGACTAAATCATTGTGTCACCTTAAAGATAACATAAAGTTTTCAATAAGTTCAACGTAATCAACTCAAGTATAATACCAAATACAATATAATACCATATAATACATAAATACAATACAATACCAATAATAGACAAATAATACCAAATACACTTGAAATTTTAAACAAGGTGCAATTTCCGAAGAAATAACACCTTATTGAACTCGTTTCCTCCACTAACGCAGGACTAACGTCGGGTTGGATCTTTTTATTAATGCTTTTAGTGATGGAGAAGATTTACTTCACTAATTATTTATATTTAAGTGCAACGATCTGACTACAACTGTATATCGTGAACGATCCTTCCTTTGCGGTACAATCTGACCATGGAACGAAGTGACCGCCTCGTGTCCTACTGCTGGAGAGACAGATCGCTGGGTAAAGATGCCTACTAATTACACGCAAGGCGACTTCTCTGTGGCCGGATAAATGACCCTTTCCACATTGAAAATCTGTCATATTGTCCCCGAGACTTGACTGTTTGAATTTGTGCGTGAGGTCGCCGGTTCCATATTTAGTTTAGATGCGATTTTTTCCCGCGACTGCTGCTGCTGTCAGTCAGTTTACTTGAAATTTAAACTTACTTTTGATTTTCTTCTTTTTTTTTTTTTTTACCTTGCAGTACAATGGGTCGGAGTTGGAAAGTCCCGAGATGCCATGATATCTCTATTTTAGTAAACTCTTACATCATTCTCTTCCTACTCTAGACAGGCTCACATTAATTCCTTCAAGTCACTCGTTACACTTGCATCTATCCATGGAAATAATGAATAACGCGTTTAGCGGTTTATGACTAACTATCGAAAGTTTAATCCATCATTTTCTTTGGTTTTGCTTTACTCTGCTTTATGATTGGCTGACAAAACTCGCGTCACTTTCTCAGCCAATGAGAAACAAAACCACCCGTCACTTGCACGCGCGCATTTCTCTTCGCTTGATGCCGGCTGAATAAAATTGCTTCCAATTTTGATTGGTTCATTGCACTGCTTACGTCTGAAATAATTGGCCACAGTAATTACTTGGTTTTTGATCTACGAAACTCAACTTAAAACCGCTGTAAGAAATTACGTGAGTTTGCAGATTCAACTGGAGCTCTGCACTACTTTCAGAGCCTCAGAGTATCTGACTTGTTCGCGGATCAAACATTTGCGAAATATCAAGGGCAAAATCCTTTGCCCTGTTTTGTTTTTCAGCGGTTGCTCATACAATCCCACAATTGGTCGCGCGCCCAGACAATCTTTACAAGGCTTCTGCCGGTAATACATTATAAGAATGTTACAATTGCAGTGGCTTTTAAAGGGTTGCTTGTTTGTTCATTGTATTCTTATCTTGATTAATGTATTTGACTAAACGTATTTTATGGAAACGATTGTAGTACTCGTTTAGACGTCCATAGCTTTCCGAGCGTAACTTATAAAGGCAGGGTCCGACAAATATTTTTGACAAAACTTGTCCTTGGGCACGAGCATGTCAAAATCACTTGCCCAGCAGAATGAGTTAGTTGTCCCAGTTAATAATGGTAGAGGACAAGCAATTCATTGAACTGTAGCAAAATCAGTTCATGCAGTCATTTTTCATCACACAGGCAATGTGATTCGCACTCTTAGCATGGGCATAAAGGGGATCCTTTCGAAATTTGTCGCTTCCCATTACCAGTGGGCTCTCTGAGTCCGAAACATTTGGCCACGCATAGCATATTTTACACTTCATGACACCGTGTACAATTTCGGTTGGAACACCAGTCTGCGTTTGTTTGCATCATATTCCTTGTTGTATTCAACACATTTCGCCTTTCGCTTTGCCGTACCCGGAGTACAAACATTGTCGCAAGATTATCCATAAATTATAATCAATCGTGCCTTGAACTTTGATTCACGATATGGCGGAAAAACATGTTATAAGGTGTATAGCAGCCAGGCCGTGAGAGGTTTACGCGGGAAATTACTGGGTATGAACTCACAAACAGATGTAAAATGGCGATCGAAAAGTAAAAATAAAAGTGATACGTATTTATTGCATTTCGAAAGGCTTCGATGGGAATTACTCAAGGTAAACGTTTAATACTTGGATATCTAAAGTTTATTGCGCCAAAATGCTCGCAACTCAAATGCTACGGCCCGGCGGACTTTTTCTAGAAATAAAACACTTGTCCGGTATTCTGTTCAACTTGTCCCGGGCGTCCGGGCCTAATATTTGTCGGACCCTGAAAGGGGTCATTACACTGTACCTTGGTGGAAATGGAGGTTATGAACTTACAGTATATGTTTTAAATGATTGTCCGAAAAATGTATTCAGGTTAGATAGAATTTCTGGAACTGCACTCTGATTCTTGATGCAGTACGGTACATATTTTAATTTTGCCAGTGCAAAGGTTAAGTGGTAAGTTATTCCAGACATTCAAATTGAAGGGAACTCAATAAATCTTTTATATCTTTAATATAGTGATACCTCCCTACAGAAATGAGTGTATAAAACATGTTGGTAAGGTTACTGCAGTGATAGTAAAGCCTAAGTTTCATCAATGCCTTGTTACCAAGAAACGCTTTGGGAGCACTTGCATTTTGGGAGTCAATCATTGTCAACACGCTCTATAAAGAAAGTGAAGGAATGTTTGTAATGATTCATAGTAGATCCTAGATTCAGGATTCTCACTCTTGTAGGCGCTTTCCGCGTAATTATCCGGGAAATTTCCGGGAAATTTTGAAATGATGTTATATAGCAGAAAGCATGCCTTTATGAATTAATGGTAAACGCAGTTGCGTTTCCTGTGTCACCTATTTTATGAAACACTCTTTCCAGAGTTCAATATAGCTTCTCATTAAGCTTTTCTGATATCTTGATGGGTCAGGATTATTGCTAGAGCTTAAAAAGGAACGCAACATTTTTCGAAACAAGGAATTTAGTTTAAATTTAATAGCGGCCACATGGATCTTGTGACATACATAATTATGTAAGTAACATTTTAAGGTGTTAATTTTCTTAAACATGTAATCAGGTTATTTAATACTGAAATTTACCTTGTTAAAAATCGGACTGATTTCTTTCCTCACTTGGAAAAAAATATGCAGATGTACTGGGTAAAATAAAGTTGTGTGGAACAGACTGCACGGGTATCGTCTCACGTGGCTGCCAATTGCGTCATTAAAATGGTTTGCCACTTGTGGAAGAACCTTAGACAAAACGGTGGTCATTGCATTGTGGCTTTGTTCTTAACACCCATTTCCGTGTATTTCAGTTCGCAAGAGTCTATTGCCTTTACAGCAAACTAACAGGATGTTAACAAAATTTGTGTTTAATTGGCAGTCGCGGCAGTGCTATGTACAATGTGTTGTGAAATAAGGTGTCCACTCCTAGGCCCAGTTACTGAAAGCACGATTAAACTAATCTCGGCATCGATGGGTTTATGCGAACATAGTACGTTGTAAAAAGGATATTTCTAGCGCTGTAACTCTCGAGTGGAAAAGGAAGGGAAACTCTGAACGAGCCACGAATACCATGAATTGATTTTACGCAGAAATGAAACAACTGGTGGGGTAAGATTCTTAACAGTATAAGGTAACTTCCTTAGAGAAATTGGATTTTCTTAAGAGGAAACGTTTCACCCTTGCTTTCACCGTGCGAAAACGGAGTTGTGGTGAGGATTTGTTGCAAATGTGGGAAATCCCAACTTTTTGCACCTGTCTGGGTACCAACGTTATAAAGCATTTATTTAAAACTTTCCAGGTCAGCATGTTGATGCTGTCCGTGGACAATAACAGAATATTACTTGTTCGCGTCCATCTTTTTTCCCCACTTATGCTCGTGATAAAGTGTACTTGCTGAAGATCACCGTCCGGTCCCCAACTTGCGCACAATGTTGGTTCCTTGTATGGTACACAACACGGTCCTGTAGATGTCACGCAACCTTCCTAAGGTAGGTCACGCAACAAGTTCACCGCCCTCAACCTTTTCAACTTGTTTACCATAACTTTCTGCAAAACGTATAAAACGATGGTTACCAGTTCAAATACTTAATGTAATTTTCCATTTTATAAACCCAGATGGCTGATTACAGCCTTTTAATGTGGATTTCCTGAATCTAACATTAAGTTTGACGAGCAAAAGAAACGCGGAGGGAGAAAAGTACATCACTGCTGACAACAATTATTCTTTCTTAGCGTTGTTCTCATAGTTTCTAGTTAATAGCAATTTTTTCATACACAATTCTGTGCAAGAGTGAGAGGTGCAATGAAATTAACCCTTTGTGAGGCACCAACCCGGTAAAACAAGGCCAGACCACAATACCGGGAGCTCCGTGCCCTACGCTTTGCGAAAATTGTGTAGGTTGTTTAACGTACCCTGCTAACTCCATAACACTGAAGATGCAGAAGATGGAGCCTACGGTTTACAGTCCTTATCCGAGGAGACAAGAATGTCTAATCATTTACAGATAATCTTTTGTGCAATCGTATGGGGCAGGACCAATTAATAAGAGCTTCCGCTGTGAAGACTCACGATAGACTACGAGAAGTCCCCTATTTGTTTCAAGGATTGTCTCGCGCGCGTCGTGTCTTCTCACGAGAGACAATTGTCTCGCGCGCTTAGTTGTTTCGCTCGTTGATACTAACCCTAAGAAAAATAACAGACCACTCGAAGTCTTCTTACTAGACGTCCATGGCTGCTTACATATTTAGACACTTTGTCAACAACTTACCAGAGAGCCCTACAAATGCACAACCCCAGACTATACTCCAGATCCAACCAATCAGAAGGAAGACAATTGTTGATAGCTGTAGAAGCCCCACGAAGCAATTGATGCACAAGATCGAGGTGCGATTCATGAGCGACATCTCTCGGCGAGTCAGAAAGAACGCTATCATCCCAGATATGGCTGTCCCTGGAAAAATACACAAACACAAACAAGTCAAATCAAGGAAGAAGTTAGAACTGGGGTGAAAAAATGGAATGGTATATATGCAATCAAAGTGCTCCATTGTTAATTACCTCGTTGTAAAATCTTACGTTTACAGATGCTGTAAGTTCATGCGCATTAAGGGGTGCTGTTAAAACCAGTGAGAGTCTGTTAAATTGTGAGTGAAAATTAAATTGCTGGTAATGTAAAGCCGAAGGACAGATTACGGAGGTGATCAGAACATTGATAATATTCTTTACAATATCTATCATGCTGTACGGTTGATAGCTCAAACTTACTTAAGTCTTCCTTAGCTGTGAAAACGGTCTATTGTATCAATAAAAACTTGCTTGAGTACGTCAAATTTAAGTGAGGACTTTCTAGATATTTAGTTTTTTGTATGACAACATCGTTTCTTCAAAGATTTCACAAATCCGTTCATTTTAGAGATGAACCATCTCAGGAACAAAAGATCTTTTGGTGAGCACACAATTTCGCACGCAATACAAACGAGATAAAGTCGCCTTCGCTTTTTCCTTTCAAAGGAAATGCCAATGTCTAATTTTGATCTGAATTATTTAAAAATACTTGGAATGGATGAAAATGTCTTCTGGATTGACCTTGAAAACTGTCAGAATTAGTTCAAAAAAGCGACACTTCACTCTGAACGATGAAGTAGCTTTCTATCTTTCATTCCGGTTGAACAAATTGCACAATGGACGACTTAGCATAATTTTTGACTAAAAACAGAAAGAAAAGGAAATTAAAGCAGCCTCAAGGGTTAAAATGAAATAACATTGTTAGAATGAAACTTTAACTTTCCTTCGGTTGCCTAACTTCAATCGCCTTGTCAACAAAGAAAAAATGGCCGAGAGTACTAAATGATGGATATGATTTGATATTGTCAGATGACCTCTCCCTGAAATAAAGAGAATAATTTGAAAATTCATTTTCATTTTCATTTTCTTTTTAATTACTATCATCACAGGGCGCAAAAAATGTCTAACAATTTATGCGATACTAAGCTTCTCGGTAAACAAACATAGTAAGCCCGATGCAAGCAAACATAACAAGCTCTGGAGATATAAAAGGTGAATAGATTTTTTTTTTACTTGTGAACAGCACGCCTTCTGGCGATTGTAACGACACAATTCATTTTATCCGACATACTCTACCTATGTAAAACACTTTTGTAAGAAAATATTAACTTAAAACTTTCTCCTCAGAAGAAAATTCAATGCATAAATAAATGCTTAATTAAGAAAACTGTTGTCACACTGTGTTTGACATTGGCAGAGAAAAAACTGATGAGCGCGGACAGACATACCTAACCCTGGGAATAAAATGTTCAGAATGAGACACAAAATGGCCGCTGGACGAGGCAGAACTGGAATGGCTTCTTGTGCCGTGATTCCCTTTTTCTTCTTCCCAGATCCGGCGACACTTTCAAGCTCCGAGGGAATAATTGTTTCCGTAGGAATCTGAAATCCCGGGAATAGTGTGTTCGGTGTTGCTGTCGATGAGCAGGAAATTCTTTCCGAACGAGGAATGATTCTCGGCGAGTTACTCCGATCTGTCTCGAGACTAAAGCTCCTTTGCAGATAGTTTCCATTCCCTAGAGTTTTTGAAGGGGATAGGCCAGGCGTTGATTCCCCAAGATGTGAAATGTTTTCACCCATAAAACCCGGTACATTTAAACCTACGTGAGGCAGATTGTCTTTAGTATCTTTTTCTTGACACTGCGGGTCTCCGTCTGTGATTAAAACTTGCCTCGAAGGGCTTTTCGTCACCAAAGAAGTCATTTTTAAACTCTTCGCTTCTTGCTACAAATCACTCCAGTGTTTCGGATTTTCAGCCAAGAAAAGCATCGCTTTGTCGGCATATTTTCATGGTGTTTCGCTTTGGCTTCTCAGCACTCATTACATAGAATCGATTGTCAGTAGAAACGGAGAGAGCAATGTAAATATGTCGTACTGTCGAAGAATAAAATGTTGGCCTCCTTGACATAACAATAGAAGCTCGATTTTGAGATCAACTTACATCAAAACATCTATCAACACCTTATTGTTCTGTGGTGAGAGCCACACTAGGTAGCAACAATTAGTTTGGCCGGAAACCTCAGAGGTGCTTTAAAACGCATTTAAATTGTAATAAATTTGCACTAAGTCTCATTAAATACCGCTCAAAACGGTATTGAAAAGACTCTAAACTGTCCAATTACTCATTAGATGTAAAGACCTCAGAATCGTCATTTTTGGGATATGGTGAAGTCGGGCCCTCAGAATGCTTATTTTGCGAGTTCGATTTTCAGAGGTGATCGACTTCTATTTTTCGCTCAATTTTGTCAGTGCATGCAGCATATACTTGGAAATAAAATAACTTAAGCTGGACATGTCGCCCCAGATAATCAAGCTGCATGAGTAGAGAATAATTGATTTCGAATTTTTCAATAATAACATCCCACCAGGCTTCATAGAATTCAATAGGGATTCCGTCATTTCCTGGAGACTTGTTGTTTTGAAAAGTTTCTAAAATCCTTTTGCATTCTTCTATGGTAATCTGGCCTTCACAGGATAGTTTTTGTTCTTCAGATAATTGCGGTATACTTAAATTTTTTAGAAAAAATTTCATAGAGTCCGTGTCTACCGCTTTTGTTTTATACAGGTTGTAATAAAATTTTATTCGTTCGGAAAGTATTTGGTATGAGTCTGTTGTTATTGCGCCGCTAATTACCAATTTTCTTATGTGTTTTTTAACATGATTTCTTTTTTCTAAATTTAAAAAGTACTTAGTGCCTTTTTCTCCGTGCTCATGCCAGCGAGCTCTTGCCCGTACAATAATTCCATTTGTTTTTTCTTCATAAAATAATTCCATTTTCTCTTTAATTTCATTTAACCGAGATCTATTGCAATCACTAGGATCTTTTTCAAACCGACGAGTAGCTTCCTCGTATTCCCGTTGAATCATCCTTTCTTGGTTTTTAGAGTATCTGATAGTGCATGTGCATTCTAATATTGTATTTAATCCAGAGGGTCCCCTATACCACTTTGGAAAATGCATTCACCTAAAAATATTGAGACTGTTCACGCGTCACGGATAATTCCCAAAATTCGTTCACGTTCACGATAAAGCAAATATCGGCAATCACGAATCACGAATGAACAAATAAACCTAAATCACGTTTCACGAGAAAAAAATAGTCCCAATCACGTTTCAGGAAAAAAGTATAGGGGACCCTCAATCCAGTTCCAAACGCTTCGTTTATCAGTTAATTCTTTTCCCCCCTCTGATTTCCATTTGGGTATGTTAACACTCAGATAATTTAAATATTCTTCATCATCTAATAACGATACATTCATTTTCCACATGCCAGGTCCTTTTGGCTCTCCAATTTCGCCAAGGTTTAAACTAATTGCCGCATGATCAGTTCTTATTGCCGGGACAATATCAGTTGAGTTTACAGAATCGCAAAGGTTATTGGAAATAAGCCAAAAATCTAGACGACATAATATAACAGGCGATTTTTGACTCCAAGTGTAACTTTTTGTTTGAGGATTTTTTACTCTCCAGATATCGACCAGATCTAATTCACTTTGTAAACATTCTATACTGTTCACGACCGATTTCCTTGGTATCATTATTCCACCTCTTTTATCTAAAGTTGGGTTTAATGGACAATTAAAATCTCCGCCTACAATAATGTTCTCCTTGGAATCTATTCAATTCAATCTAAATTTTCAGTTTGAAGCAAAGTATGCAATTTCTTAAAAAATAGGATCGAGTCTTTGTCTTTGTTTGGTGCATAAATATTGACAAGTACATATACTTTATCATCAACTTGAACTTTGGAAATAACAAAGCGCCCCAAGGGATCCGGAACTGTACAAAGCACTGTACAATTCACCTTATTGTTTATCAATATTGCGGTGCCACTGACATGAATTTGGATTGCCACGTGAAAAAAGCATTCTCCCGCCCCACACACGTTGCCATTGATTTTCTGTTGCTTTATTTGAGTGCGTTTCCTGCAAAAATATCACGTCTGCATTCTTTCTGCGACACCATGTGAAAATGGTGCGTCTTTTTTTGAAATTGCTAACTCCCCTTAGGTTCAAAGAAACTATTTTTAAAGCATCTGACGCGATTTTAACATCCATAAACAATAAACTCCAAATCTAAGAGCTAAAATTCTCAACAAAAGAGTGAAGGTTGAAGAAATTAAGAGCCACCATAATAACTTTATACCTGACTGTTTTGAGCTTAATACAAACGAGAAATTTCTTTGCTTAAAGCTCAATAGTGCGATTACTACAAACAAACTTCCCACTGAAATAAAACTGGGTAATTTACAACAAAAGAACACACAAAAAAAAATAAACACATAATCCACCTCTAATAAGAATGAAAGATGGAACAAATCAAACTCCATCTAACATTCAGAGCCCTCTGCTTAACTTGTTAGCCGTAAATGAAATTTGTTGAAACTTTCTGCCAGCCAAATCGATATCCAATCACAGAAGAAAGTAATGACAATTTATATGGAAATATTCCTAACCTCTCGAAATGAGAAATGTAAGCTTATAATTGAAAGTGCATAGCTTAACCAAACAGAATATTACGCTGGAACGAATTTACCGTTGATACAGAGTTTGTCCGGTTCTGCTTTACTAAAAGATACCTTCATACCGTTTCTTTTTGCTTCCTTTAACTTCGACATCTGTTTTCGTCGGCGCTCAATAATTTCTTGCGGATAAGCTTCTAGAACTTTAATCTCGGGGCCTTAAAGATGAAACTGGAAAAATAGCACATAATTATTGCCAATGCTCTATAAAAAAAATAATATTTGCTCAAAAGTCCTACTTCTTTTTCCAAAGTTCTATAGATATATTGTAGCACTTTGTTTCTTAAGCTAAGCTGCAAATAATTCAATGTTATTCCTTCAGTGGTTAAAGAAGATTTTTTAAGTTTTGAACCAAACACAAAAATAGCTTTACTTTGAATACAAATGTGGTCTCCTCTGCATCTGTTTTTTAGGGATGTCACGCAATGCTTCCCCCCTCCCCCCCCCCAAAAAAAAAAAACAGCAGAAAAAAAAAAGAAAAAAATAGAAACAGGTGCTCACGTCCGAACAACATTCCTTTCACGAAATTAGCCAATCACTGCTTCCATTCCATCTTCAAGAACGTTTTTGTGCCAAATTCACCCTTTGAAACTTGCCCAATCAGAGACTGTTTTTTATCTTTGCATCCTGTTGTGGGAGAATCCCCGAGATGTCAAGAACATGCAAATTTCTGGCCTTTTTTTATGGATGCCGAAAGATACCGGCGACGCTTGAATGAGCTTTGTATGTAGCTGAAGACTCTTGAAAGTGCAAACTAATTATTGGAGGCTTTCAACTCAAATATTTATCGTTGAGAAGGAAGATGACTATTTTAATTTTAGTTGTTTTTTTTTAAATGTAGCACCTGTTTGAAACTGCTGAACTTCATGAATAGAAAGTATAAATGGCTGTTAACAAAATTTGTCTGCCCACTGGATTTCAAAACTAACTACCACTCACAGTTCAGGAAATTTTGAAAATAATCCCGTGAGTAACTAACATACTCGTTTTGGTAAAGTGATCCGATAAATTTGCGTAAATCTCTTACCTGGCTTCAAGATTAAAGTTTTGGTCCTTTATAGCCATCCTTGAAACATAGTAGGCAGCATTAAAACTGCCAGCGTTTCCTTCCAGGTGTAGGTTTAAAATTTATAATGGTCCCACCTGTGTCAAGCCTGATGGTCACATAGTCCGATGTTCTTTGTATTACTGACCATTGTTTTCCTCAATGGCAGTTTAAAGATGATACATGTGCAGTCCATACCGTGCAGTCTCAGTCCTCAATGTTTGTGAGCCTCACACGATGGAATGCAAATCGATCCTATTTATTACAAACCGCTTACCTTATCTTTGAGGTGCATTTTAAATTATTTTTGCAACAGTTTCCTTGAGTTTTACAGTTATGAAGGTTTTTCATCAAGTGATATCAGAAAGAATGAAGCATAAAGCTTCGCATCGATAATGACGGTTGACATAAAACTTTGAATTTGCTTCACGTAAGTAGATGGAAAATGCTACATTTTGTGACATCTGACATGAAACAAAACAAAAGTCATAAACAATCTCTGGAGAGTGCGCAGAACAGACTGGAAATCATCTTTAATCACCTAGAGTTCTCCAACCTCGTCCCCAGGGGTCCCTTTTGTCATGCGCTGGAAATCGGGACCCCTGGCCAGGTCCAACGACATTCTGGTTTTGAATGGTTTTGTAAACACAATAGATCGAGACCAGAACCAATCAGATTTGTTAGACTTGACTCTGAGTATGCGCAGAGTGACGGCAAGTCCGTGAATCGCGGACTTCGGGAGTTGGACCTGGCCAGAGGTCGCGATCCCCGTCGCTAACCAAAAGGATCACGGCCTCTGGGAACGAAATTGGTAGAGTCCTCTTGAAAGGTTTGTAGAAGCACTCTTTTGGACAACTCTCTGCACACAAACATGTATGAACAGTAAACGGTGATCCAAGGAAGAAATTGAAAAATGCCATTTCCATTTTGTTTTTACAGCAGGTGTTTTAGTTTCCAATCTCCCCGTGAGTATCACATTACTGATCAATGAGAAAGTCACAAATGAAAACTAATTAGTGTCAAAACATTCTTTGAACGATTTCAATGTGAGCTCGCCTTGGTCAGCAGTGATAGCTTTATGTTGACTGACAAAAAATAGAAATGAAAAAGAAAATAAAAGCTTAGATTTTGGGGATCAAATTTCTCTTAAGGGCAACTATTTTACAGAGCGAGGTCTCCAAAAGGCAATTTCGGTAAACCTTGAGCTTAAAGTGCCACAAGAAAAAAGGAACATGGAAGCACAAATTATTACTTTAAAGTGCATCAGAGCCACCTTCAATTTTTGAAAATTTAAGGTGGCTCGGAATGCCACCTACAAAACTCTTTTAAACTTTGCCAAAACTTGCGCCTTATCTTGCTTATCAACTGTTGATAATATTAAAAAAATCACTGTGCTGTTTTTCAATTACAAGTCCCTAAAGCTGTAATAGTATCGCAGTTATCGCAGTTAAGTTATCAGCAGTTTAGCAGGTCAAACTGTTGCTATGGCAAGGCTGTGCTCTAGCAACGCCCGATCACCTCAGGCGACGAGCCTCCGTCTTCGGGTGACAGGCAAAAAACATACCTAGTTACCCAGTCGGGCGGCTTCCTTTTTAAAATTTAACTTAGAGATGAAAACAGTCTCACAAAAATTTGTCTTAGTTTCCCTTTTTGATTTCTTGTGTTGCATTGAAGTTTACCAAGCAAAATGGCTCAATTCCAGAATGTTTAAATCCATCTGTCAAAACATTGGTATTTCAATGGTTTGGTTCTATCCGCATGTTTAACACGTTTACTACGGACAGCAGTTTCCTTGCATACTTCGCATAGTGTCAACAAAAAGTCTTCTTATAATGTGGTGAGTCCCGAATTGAAGGAGAATGTGAACTAAATTAACAAAAGCATGGAGGGCAAAGAGGGAAAAAGGACTTAATTTTTCCACATATATCAACCACTTTAACTCAGAAAACGTATAAATTTTCTCTTTCTTTGTGGACTTTTGACAACGGTATTACAAAAAATTGCATGTGAATCTTTTATCTTTGGCGTCTGTAAGTAGGATAAAATTATGCCCCAGAAACAATGGAAGACATTCTTATATGAGTGTCAATTGGTTATCATATATTAATTAATAATGTTATCCGATAATTGTAATTAATTAATCTAGTAATTAATTTTTTATTATTTTATTCATTTGGGCGACTGAGCTCGACTTCTGGGCACCCTAGCCTATGAGGCAGCGGGAGTCCGATTTGTTTATCACGAGTATGATTACAGACTGAATTGGACGACACCAAGTCCTATTATCAATTAATCTTAAAAATTACAATTTCCGAGAAAAAGAAAAATAGCTAAGTCATGAAAAAAGGGGGAAATTACTTAAATAACTGACAAAGGAGGCGCAAACATTCTAAGGTTACCGGCAAATACACAAAAGCGCGCGCGCACTCACACGTGATTACAACTTTGAATGTGATTGGCTTATTGCACTGTCCGATAACAAACTGTCCAATAACAAACTTTCCAATAACAACTTGGCAAGCGAATTAATGGAAAATAGGACTTTTTTAAACCAATCACGAGAGGAAATTGTATTTTTTATGATAAGTCACATAATCGGCGCGCGATCACGTGGGTGTCCAATTACTGGTGTCCGATTTGAACTTTTTGTAATTGGATACCTGTAATTGGATACCCACGTGACTTACACGTCAATTACGCGCGCTTTGATGGCTTTTCGCAATGTTACGCACAGTTTTTAACATTTCTGAAAAGCGCTACAAATGTTTTCGCTCAAAAGAACTTCCCAAAAGACATTTTTAATTCCAAAATTTGTTATAGATTCGATTAATTGGTAATTGGACCTCGTGTCGTACAATTCAAGGAGTAATCGTGCTCGTAATTTTAAATCGGCTTCGCGTTTCGCGCTCGTCCGATTTGGAAATTACTCGCGCGATTACTCCCTGAATTGTACTCCACTCGGTCCAATTACTATTATTAACCAGAGCGCACATAAAATACAGTACTGAATACTATCTTGGCCTAAGCCATCAAAACTGCGCTTCGGGAATTTCTCGGATGTCTTCCGAAAACCAGGCTTGGAGTCTTAAAAGACATTTTTTTATTCTTGGGTTGACCCTTCACGCAACTGAAAAACAATTCGAAAACCATTCAGTGAAAAAACTCAAGAGATTATTGTGTTATAGGAGGTAAATAATTACGGCACTTCTCTAAGTTTTAGCTCTGTAAGTTTTCCCGATTTTCAAATATTTGTCGAAATATTTGCACAAATTTACAGAGCCGCCATGTTGGTGTACCTCCAAGAGACACTAACATGGCGCCCGGAAAATATTGTAAACATCTGGAACTTACTTTCGCTATCTAGGCCGCTTGTTATCTGAACTGATCAACCAAACATTAAGATAAAAACTTTTCCTAATACTTAGAAAATGATGACGTCACTTGCAATCCAAGAATAGTCTTATTTATTTATTTATTTATTTACAGGCTCGGAAGTCATCGGCGTATTTCGGAAATCATCTGGAAATTTAATTCCTAATTAGTGAATAATCTAACAATTAAATCTGCAGACTGAAATTTGACGGGAAATTGGCCACTTGCCGTTGTGTGAAAAAGAAACAGAAATGATGAAATGTAAAAGTTCATCGCTAAACAAAGTACATGCATTGATTGGCTACGAATAGTCCGTCGTGCATGACGCGAAAGAAAACCGCGAGGAAAAAAATGCAGGGTCTGTCAGATTATGCCGGCATAATTTTGAGCATAATACTATACCTGGAGCGTTGATCACGAATTCATTATACTTTGGTGATGACCAGGACCCAATCAAAATGTGGCCAAAACAGAGCTAATGATAATTGAATTTTACGAAAACAGCAGAAATTCTCGCGCGCTCATTGGCTAATTTTTATTGTCAATAAGCGGACAGACACATGAATTTATAATTTATGCGATGCGTCAATGAACGAGAGCGGACAATAGGCCAGCCCCGGCCAAACGATCGCAACATGCCAACGCAACATGTTGCGTGCGTTTGGCCACTGTGTTGCGACGTGTTGCAACATGTTGGGTGTTTTTGGCTGAAGTTTGAAAATGGTCGAATTTGAGCCAACAACAGCCAACATGTCGCAACATGTCGCAACACGGTGGCCAAGCGCACGCAACATGTTGCGATCGTTTGGCCGGGTCACGGTTTTCGACGCCATCTTGACGGGTGGGCAAAGCGGTCAGAAATTACAGTGTTTGTATGGGAATCCGATAGCAAATAACTTCTTTCAAAATTGAATTTTACACAATTTCTGAATCGCAACGTTAAAATACTAGATAGAAAATTGCATTCACCAAGTTTGAAAGATGTAGCTTGGCTAGAAGACGTCCAGTTAATTTATCTAATGTTCCGTACATTTGTCTGTAAATTTGGCAAGACAGACAAACGTCTAGACGCGGTTCGCGGAGAAAAATGTACAGACAAATGCGAAAATTAAAAAAAAATAAATCAGCGACTTGTAGCACAGCTACATCCTTCAAACTTGGTGAATACAATCTTCTACCTAGTATTTTAAAGTTTTGACTCACAAATTGTGAAAAATTCAATTCTGGAAAAAGGTATTTGCCATCGGATTCCCAATACAAACACTGTAATTTCCTTTTTCTCGCTTTTACCGGAATTACCGAAAATTTCTGCACCATTTGTCCACTCTTACAGTGCCAGGCTCTTAACGGTAATACTTCCGAGAAAGAATACTAAAGATCTGAAAGACGACGGCAGATTTCCAAAACGTTTATCGTTACAATGTGTGTCTTTGCAGGTGAAAACGAATTAAGTTTTGTGGTTGGTACTTGTGTTTTTCTTTTTAATACTTGCATGATGCGGGAATCCAGCGTGCTTCCGCCTGAGCTACATCGTTTCCTTAGTGGAAAAAAGTGCAGTTCCATATGTCCAGAAAAAACTACCGAAAATTCCATTCAAATGGAAACGCTCCTGGATAGGGCCTGCCGGATTATGCTCGAAAAATGGAGTATTATGCTTTCGGGCGTCAGGGTATTATGCTCAAATTATGCCAGACT
>OX419342.1:2921200-2938700 GCA_948470475.1 Galaxea fascicularis | reverse complement strand
GTAATTTCTGGCCACAAACAAACAGTAGTTAATGCCTAAAAAGGACTGTTTTCCAGGATGAAAAGCAAATAGAATATTACGCGGTTGGGGCTCAATTTGCGTGTTGTTTTTACAATTCCACCAAGAAGTGAAATCAATCCAAAATACATTACTAAACTCACAATCAACAAAGAGATAGGCCAATGTTTGACTGCCACTGCAAAGGTAACATTTGTCATTATCTGTTATCTTATCCCTGAAGAGTCTACTTTTGTGTACAGAGTTGGTGGTTAATCTTAAATTGAAACACTGACAACCTGACATCAAGAGTTAGTTTGAAAGGAAGCTCATAAATATGCGAAATTTCATCCGCAGTAAAACCCGCCATTTCAAGCTTTGCCACTGAGGTGGGCTTCTCAAAAAGCTTTTTTGTCAGAATGTTTCTCAGCAACTTACTTGAAATATTTTGTATATCAATAATGTTATTTTCGCAGTCATTAGTTTCATTCTCCTTGTAGTTATTCTTTAGTTTCTTTTTTCAGTTTGCGGGAATAGCGTATAAAAGCCCTAAATACTGCAAAAAGTGAGTTTTAATGCCAAAAGTATGTTGGAAAACATTAAGAGTCATTAAATTTCCATCCGCAGTTGTCAGATCTTTTATGTATTTAACACCGGCTTCATACCACGATCGATAGAATACAGACTTTCCTGCGATTGTAGCAAATTTATTGTTCCATATAATCTCATTTTCCACCTCATTCTTGCTCACGGGAGTGTGACCCACAATCCTCTGTCAAGCATTAAGTATGTCTTTGTAAAATAGCGGTAAACCAGAAAGACGCAGAAGAGTTTTCAGTGAGAAATTGCAAGAGAAAAATTCTCCTCCAACGTCTCTAAGGTACTCAAGTGGCAGTGATTTCCACGTAGCACATTCAGGAACGGATAGTCTTTTAACCCAAGCTGCTTTAAGCGATTTGTTAATTATATTAAAATCAGGCATTCCTAATCCCCCCTCCTTTTTTTCACCAATCATTGTTGTCTTTTTAATCTTTGGGTTCTTATGACTCCAAATAAACTCCACAACCTGTTTATTAACATTTTTTATAAAATCGTTGGGATTTGGAAGAATGGCCGGGACAAAGATCAATTTAGAGAGTGCTAATGATTTTACAATGTTGATTTTCCCATACAGAGTCAAGTCTCTGGAAGACCACACGTTAAGACATTTTTCTTAGGAAAGCAATCTTGATTCTAAGTTTTTGCTATAAGAAATATTCGGGTCTGTTGTAAAGCATATGCCAAGTGTGTTGTCATAATCCTTGGGCCAGCGAATACCAAAAGGAGCATCGGTTCTGTTCTTGTTTGAACCCAACCATAATGCCTCTGTTTTAGACCTGTTCAGCTCGAGCCCTGAACATAGTCTAAACAAATCCACCTTTTCAAAAAGTTTACTAGCTGATGAAGTATCTTCAACCAGACAAGTAGTGTCATCAGCATACTGCGATAATTTGAATTCTTTTGAGTCAAGCGAAAGGCCTTTTATCGATTTGTCGCTTCTAATGGCGCTTGCTAGGAGCTCCACACCTAGTGATTGTTGAAGATTTATAAAGATAAATCTACAGCAAAGTTGCTCGTTAAGCCTGTTTCCAAAATGCAGCACATGCACGATATTTTCGAACGTAAATCTATCGTCACTAGGTGCCATCTTGGATTTAGGTAACCTTTCACACTGTATATGACCCATTCTAGTGTCCTCTTTGTAGCTTGTGTGAATTTTGCGGGCTTATTTTTCATTGAACTTCGAACTTTTTCCTCGCCTATAAAATTAGCATAGTTAGATACTCTTCTTTAACGTTAATTTTACAACACGGGCGTTTTTGAAATGTACTTTAATTTTGATTACACTGTGATGGTTGCATGAACTTGTAACAGTTATTGTCAGCAGACCATGCACGCAGGCTGTCAAGTTCATGTTGTAGACCTTCATTTGTTGTGTTCATGATATCAGAGGCTTCCTTCATACGGTATGAAAAAGAGCAATCATTTATTAGTAGCAAATGAAGCATAAAAGAGCGACTCTTTATTTTTAAGAAAACTTTCCCTCCATTTGTTGGAGAAATGATTGTTGACTTAGTTGTTACTTAAATATCTATTTTCAATATTGTAATGGCAAGGTATTGAACTTGGATAAATATGTTTAAGTTAGTTTGTTCCATGAGCTGGAGCCCAGATAATTTTTGATGTTTTTAACTGCATCACTGTGATTCATGAGCAATTTAATCTATCTGGTACAGTGACAGGGTAAAAATTGTTTTGTGTGTGCGTCATAATGGCCACCAACTTTTTGGAATTGGCTACCACTTTAAAATATTTAGGAGCCAAGTGGCTACCGGAAAAAAAAAGTTAATTTTACGCCCTGCAAGTATATGCTTTTGAGGGACAAAATATTAAGTTTACTGTGGACATGTTGCTTACTTGCATTCTCTATTGTGATGCCGTGCCTGGTTGTCCCCCCCCCCCCACTCAGGCTTGACATTAGGGAGTTTACGCAACTACGACGACGACGGGAACGAAAACGTCATTTGAAAATGAAAGTTCCCGTTTCTGTTACTCTTTCGTGATTATCAGTCCGGAATATCCCAATATATTAGGACATCCATGACGTCACGAAACCATTGTTCCAACCAATGAGGATGCGTGTTTTGGTTGGAGTCTCGTGTTTCATAACAAACCAAGAAATTCAAGATGGCGGACAAAGAGAGATTGGCGATTGCTTTCCAATGCGATGAATACGAGTCTTCAGGAGGTATAAATTTATCGCAAATTGGGTCAAATATTGTCGAAGTTATGAAAAAAGGAAAGTTCGTGTTCGCACTCCATGTCACAGACAAATCTCCCCTGATAAAGTTTACCCTCCGACCGAACTGAGAAAAGCACTAATCTTAATTTAGCGCTGCGGGGCAAGTTTGACGAACTGTGTTTGTCATTCTTTGAAAAAGAGACGCTAGAATTGGTAAGTTTCTTTACTCGGCATTTTTTCAGTGTAGTAACGATCAACTTGGGAATTCACTCTTCTCCTCTATCTACCGGCTGAAATCGACAGGACGCGTGCGTTCATAAGCTGAATCATTTCGAAAATTATATTTAATTTTGTCCCGGTAAAAGATATCATATATGTTTAACAAAACCGCAAGTTGTAAATTACAAGGAAGCATTCACAATCCATTCACAAATTCCAAGGTTTTATCAGTTATAGCTTTTTTTAAAGACAAGAAAACAAATTTAGTCTTCAAACTTAAATCCACGATATATTTCAGTCATTTATTCATTTGCCCACATCCTCTGATCCTTGGGCACTTTTAAGACTGAATTTGCCTCTTGGTTGAATGCAGGACCTGAAACAAATCATAAGTATTTGAAGTTTATTAAATCAGTTACAGATGCCAATTACAAATGTATTTTTGTTTTAACATACGAATTTATCTTGAATGTAGTAGAGAGTTCCCTAAACTTGTCTGATGACTCTTGTCACAACTCCTGTTTTCATGATTATTATTCCTAACTCTCTATTCCATAGTACTAACCTGCTAACCAACCTGATTTGATTGTTTCACAAATAATTGAATGTTGTTCGCTCAACACTACATTCTAAACTTTTGTAACTTTTCAGTGTGTTTTTTTTTCTGACCATCACCTGTGTAAAAGGGGTATTTTTGGAAACTTTTGTTACAATTCTGATAAAGTATTTTTCATTCCATTCTAATTGCTAGCATAGATGATCATTATAAACCATGTTTTGAGGTTTGACCCGCTTCCCCACCCTCACATAAATTCCATACTTTACCTTTAAAAAATGGGTTACAAGTCACCCTTGGAATTTAGGGGAAGATAAGGATATTTTTTGGAACTATGCAGTACTCACATCCTCCCAGGCCAACCTAAAGACAAGATGTGGCCAAAACATTTTATATGTAGAAGGCTACATTCCAAAAATAAGTAAAATTGTACCACAATAAAAAAAAGTGCCCCACAGTACAGAAGACTTGGGGTTACACCCAACCCCTGGATACCAGATAGTCCCTGTTAAACTACATCGACCTCTGTATACCCCTAGTGGACAATGTGTAGTTCCAGAAAATATCCATACCCCCTAAATGGTTATGTACACTTCAAGAATGTAATGGATGAAAATAAGAGGAAAAAAGTTCAATTCACACCACAAAGAGTTGGCTATACCTTCTTTGCACTTCAACTTATATTTACAAGAAAAGACAAGTAATGGAAAGTCCATACGGACATTCATATGAAAATTCAGACAAAGTAGAAATACATATAACTTTTAAAACTATTCATCTCCTTGTAAATGTTCTTCATTTTGTTGCTGATCCAGTTCAACTAACTTGCTGATCTCTTCATAGAAATTATGACCTCCTTCTTGGTTGAGGACAATCTCTTTTGAACAAAGGCTACCTTTTCCTTAAAAAATTCTAGCAAAGAATCAACTTAACTACAAGATTTTCAGCCATCTTAACTACATCTGCCTTCTTGATGTTAGTCAGCTGTGATGATGCCTCCCTCTCTTCTTGTGTCACATACAATGTTGTCAGAGGCAGGTCAGTTCTTGGTTTACCATTGATGTGAACCTCCTCAAACACCATTTCTCTGTTGACACTAGCAACTTTGGTAAGATTCACCAAACCTTTGTCCAGAGGCTTACCCTCAAGTGACAAATAAATAAATAAATAAATAAATAAATACATAAACAATTGGATACCGTTACTTTTTCACTGTTTTTGAAAGTCTACTACTTTTCTTGACTCTTTAAAACAACACCTGAATTTTCACTGACCTATAAAAATATTGGTTTGCCATAATGGTATTCTCCAAATATTTCAGCAGAGGTTTTCAGAGAAAAATTATATTTGGTCTATCAGGTTAACATGATAAAATGTGCTCCACATGTATATTCATTCCACTCAAACTGTGAATAATAATTTGGCCAAGTCATCTCTAGTTCGAGACAGTTGTGCTTCTTCTCTTGGATCCTTCATTCCAAACCAGGCAAACTTTGTGCTTCAAAGTAAATTTAAAAAAGGCAAGTTTTAACACAACCATAACCTTATTGCACTGAACAGCTTATCTTGCGGTTGGAGAAAAAAAAACTTATAGCCTGCAGTTTTCTGGGGAAAAAAGTGTGCTGATGTTTTCTTGGGCTTAAAACATACTTTGGGAAATATAATAAAAACAACATAACCTAAAATATTAAATAAACCGGCCAAGGCAGCATTGAATCATGACTGAAAAAAAAAAACTTTCCAAGTTCATCATGGTTCCTAAAGATTGTCAACCACTCTCTGGCTGTCATTGCACCATTCTCCTAGCATTTTGATGCGTTATTGACTTCTTCCAGCTGGGTGTCAAGGCCTTCCCCTTTCGAGTTTGTGCTAACCAATTATCATCAAAAGGCTAAGAGAAAACAAGACACAGACATTAAAAAGAAAAGAAAAGCCCATTTTAGTCACCAACAAAGTAAAAACCGGCTCAAGTCGATCATGTTACTCTTGAGTAATAGGACAGCGATTCTGACTGCAATTAGTTCCCTAACGTCCAGAAAAGTCTACCAAACATCTAGCTTGTCTACCATGTTGGCACTTGGCATGATGAAAGTTTATGGACTTAAGAATCGAAGAAAAATACTGCGAGCGTCGTTAAAAATACGTGAGTACTAGAAAAAAACAAAAGTTCTCCACCTACCTTTGAAACGTGACGGAAAATCGTCCTACATCGTTGCGCAAAAACCGAATAAAGTCTCTCAGAATAACCCGAATCCGATCAACTAGCATCCAAAATGGCTGTTGGAATCTTCCTCTCCATAGCTGTTCGGTAAAAGTCCCGGATGGATGCTCATGCAAGGCACAGGACAGCGGATTTAAACTTTGCCCGGGGGATTTTGAAAAGCGGACGCCATTTTCCTTGAGAACAATGGTTTCGTGACGTCATGGATGTCCTAATATATTGGGATATTCCGGACTGATTATTCCAACTTGTTCAGCTTAAAAAATGCTGGCGAACTGTCCAGGGTTTGAATTAGTGTGAACGGTGTTAAAGTAAAGAAAAAGAAAGAAAAATTTACTGTCATGTGGTCACGTTGCGGTAAAAACCGAAAATTTTGTCATTTCACCTCGTCGTTTTGCAGACGACAGCAAAGAAATGTACCAAAAGGTAAAACGCACGTGCCGAGCTATTGTTTTTGCTCATTAAGCCTATTGTTGTGTGGCGTTCTCGTTGCCGTCGCCGTCATAGTTGCATAAACTCCCTATTAATAGGTGCATTACCTACAAGAACATGAAAATTCAGGCCTTTGTTTACAGACACGGTGTTAAATATTATACCATTACTGTGACTTGTAGCACGATACACATGTACATCAGTGGTTGCTGAAATATATTTTGCAATATCTTTGCAAGCTAACGACGGATTTCGTTCAAACCTTCTACATTACTTCAGCAAGGATTGTAGTTAAGTCATATGTTAAAGAATTATCATTTGGAAGAACCAAGGAATAAAAAAATCTTGAAGACGCAAGAAAATAGTTACGAAATCAGCATGTAACGCGTAACAGCTAATTTGCATGAAATAGTTAAAAACGTAAAATTACACCCTCAAAGCAATCCCTTTTAGAAAATTCAACCGAGCAGAAATATTAAATACGAAAAAATGACACTATACGCAAAATTACAGTCCTCTACATTTATTTTCCAAATAGCGAGAAGTATAACTCTAAGGACGGTTGCAATAAAGTGCCTGTGTAACGCTCAAGGTCCAACAGCGCTCCATGCCTTACAAATATGAGGCTGGCGACTTCCAAACGCATCTACAAAAGAAGAGAATTTGTCTGAGTAGAGTTCATAACATTGTTTACAATCGAGTAAGAAAGGTTTTCAAAGATTGCTGACGGCGATGAAGAAATAAAGAATTTTCGTGATCGGAAACAAATCTGTTGAGTACTTTCGATGAGTAAAATTAAACATTACTTACCCACAAGAGAACCTGTATCTCAGCCTCCAGTGAACAACGGTTGCTGATACAAAGTTGCAACACAGTTCAGTTACTGGTCTTCATATCCTGCTAAGTATTATAGTCTTCAGTAGGTTTAAAATGAAGAAATTCTACAAACAGTGAATCGGAAACATATTTCCAGTTGAACGCCATGCAAGCGTAACGATCAAATTACCACCACGCTCGTAGCAGAAAACTTCCCGAATGAAAGTACAATGCAAGCCATTTTCCAGCTGAAATTTACAAGAAACATCGAGGAAGACCTGTGTAACCTCTCCTTAGTATGTGGGGGTGTTTTTATAACAAAGCAGGGGCAAAAAGTAGGAGACCATGAGGTAATCTTGATTGCGTTACAATAGTGCACGAGGTTGGTCAAGCGTTGAACCGAGATGAATACTGAGAGGAATAGCCTTTCAAATGCTGAAAAGATGAAGAAAAAAATTGCCTCTTTGTAGTATACATGAGTTAGAAGTAGTTGGGTCGGTTAATTTTGTTGTATTTTAGCAATAATAGTCATGCTAAGCAAGCCAAATAGTCAGGTGCCACACCCAAAAAGGATTCCAGGTAATTTCTAAAGTAAGGTGTAAACAAGAATTATACTATGAAATTTTTCCAAATATGTTTGTTTGATGTTAATTACTTAATATCTGGCAAGTAAAGATGTTTTGGGGATATTTTACACATTTTCATGAAAGTGCCCCATGTTACACTGATGTACATGTGTATCGTGCTACAAGTCTGTATCTTTGGGTTTACCTCGGTGTAAAAACCTGTGAAGTTTTTCTTTGGTTTGTAGCAGTAGCTATTAGGGTTAAGGTGGATTAATTCCACTGTCGCGTAATTTTTACGTGCGTACGGACGTAAACTTTAACTGGCTTTACGTGCGTAAATAAAATAGAGACGATGTATGAAAAGCCGTGCGTAAACGTAAAAGTTGAAGCTCGCTCAACTTTTACGTTTACGTCCGACCTTCCATACATCGTCTCTAATTTATTTACGCACATAAAGCCAGTTGAAGTTTACTTCTGTATGCATGTAAAAATTACGCGACAGTGGAAATCCACCGTTAGGCCCAGCTCAAACATCAAACTTTACAGTACATGTGCCGAACCAAATAAATAGATTCGGCACATGTAAAGTTTGATGTTTGACTTGATGAGGTTCGACAGATTTGTTTTTGGCTCGACCCGCTAATTCCAATTTTAAGGCTCCTCTTTGGTTGTTTAATCCTAACCACATACATGCATGGAGTCACCTACTTCGACTTCTTCTACCCCACTTGATTACCCTAGCAAGAAAAACAAGCTTCTTATTTCCACAATTTGTCTTTCCCACATTTTTTCTGCCATTTTGGTAAGCAATTTCTGCCGTTTGCAGTAGTGTCATGTTCATTTTTGCAATAAAGTTCGACTAAATTAGGTTAGACGTTTGTATAGACTATGGAACTTAATTACTTCAGTAGCCGAAAATTTAAGCCTTTTGTAACGACCCGTGTTGGGGAAATACAGTCTTTGACCGACCCAGAACAGTGGAGGCATGTGCCAACCAAGCAGAATCCAGCTGACGTGTTGACAAGAGGACTAAGTGTCTCTACACTTATTGATGAAGAAAGCTGGTGGAAGGGTCCAGCGTTCTTGATGCAAGAGGAAACAGGATGGCCAGAAAAGAAGATTGGAATCAAAAAGGAAGCTGACATAGAAGTCTGCAAGCAGTACCGAGAACATTCACAGGAACGCTCATTTCTTTCCACAGTGACAGAAGACCGCTTGGATCCGACCAGGTACTCCAGCTGGACTAGGCTTACAAGGGTGTCTGCAACAGTGAATCATTTCCTAGAAAATTGCCTCCTGCCATCAATGTTACATATGAAAGCAGCTCTGGGCCCAGAGGAAATTATCACTTCAGAAATGCATTTCATTAGACTGGCTCAACAAGAAGAATTTCAGGATAAAATCAAAGCACTTAAGTCAGGAAAAGGGCTATGGATGAAGACGGTGTACTTAGGTGTGACGGAAGGCTCAAATTCGCAGATATCTTACCTTGGGAAACTCGCTATCCCATAATTCTTCCCAGAAATCACCAGATAACTAAGCTGATCATAAAGGACAGTCCAGAGAAGAACCAACACGGAGGCACAAACCAAGTCCTTGCTCACCTTTCAAGCCGATACTGGATAGTCTCAGCCAGAGAAGCCATCAGAGAGTGGGAGAAAGAATGTTTCATGTGCAGACGGAGAAAGGTCCCCCCTTCCAAACAAGTTATGGCTCCCTTACCAGAGCTTCGAACCCAGAAGTCTTTGCGTGCTTTCAGTCAGACATCTATCGACTTTGCTGGACCATTCTATACCAAGCAGGGAAGAGGAAAAACCCGGCATAAAAGATATTTGTGCCTGTTTATGTGTTTAGGAACGAGGGCAGTACATTTAGAGGTAGCGTATGGCCTTGACACCGACTCTTTGTGCTAGAGTAATAGACTTAGCCCTCCCCCCATAGTCGTTGTTGTTATGTGACATTTATCACATGCGCTTTAGTTTCCAAATAAGGCAATAGCATGTGAGTGAAAATATACGGTGAATTGTGAGTTGAAAAGCGAGCGAGTTTTTGCGAGTTTGCCGATTAAAAATTCATCAAAACACAACGCAATCGAGTGAGTTTACTGTTTACCGATAGGTGTTCGGTACATCTTTTCTGAATGCATTCTTCCGAATGGTGTCCTGGCGCGGCCTCCCAAGAGATGTCCTTTCGGGTAATGGCACAAATTTTGTCGGAGCAAGCAATGAATTAGAAGAGTTAGCAGGCTTAGACAGAGAGATGATTCAGGAGAAAACAGCGTGCTATGGCGTTAAATGGCACTTCAACCCGCCTCTTGTCCCGCACTTCAGTGGCGTCCATGAGGTGATGATTAAAGCTGCCAAAAAGGCCATCAATGCCATCTTAAGCAGTGCAGATGTCACAGATGAGGATCTTCTCAGTGCAGTTGTTGGAGCCAAAGGTTTGATAAATTCTCGTTTATTGACCTATCAATCAGTGAACCCACAGGACCCAGTCCCTCTTACCCCCAACCACTTTCTGCATGGGCAGTTCGGGGGTCAGTTTGCACCAGATACTGTTGATAGTACAGCCTTCAATCCTTGCAGACATTGGAGGAGGGTCCAAGAACTTGTTCGTCATTTTTGGCATCGCTGGTTAAGAGAGTGGTTGCCTAGCGTGAATGCCAGAAAGAAGTGGTTTCGAGAACAGGAGAACTTTCAAGAGGGAGATGTAGTCATCGTGATGTCACCAGACACCCCTAGGGGACAATGGCCATTGGGGCGCATCACCAAAGTACACCCTGGACGAGATGGAAAAGTTCGAGTGGTGGACGTACAAGTTGGGAAGAGTGTCTTCAGAAGACCAGTAGTTAAGCTTTGTCCTCTAGAACATTGTGATTGGGACATGAACTTACGATTTTACTCAGAGACAATGAAAGTGTTTTCAAGAACTTTATTCAGTTGAACTTTAACATGCAATTGTCATTTTTTTGCATTGTTGATATTGTCATATCAAGGAAGGGAAAATGTTCAGAAGGACTAGGAACTAGTTTTATCATGGACATGCACAGTGTAGGCGAGTTCGAGCACGAGGTTTTCTGATTCGGCCATGTTTGTTGTCACGAACCAGGTTCAGTGTTGTCTGTCCATTAAACAAGTTTAAAGTAAGAAACGATGTCTTATCCTTGAAGTTTTGACCCTTTTGCAAGAACAGCTTGCAAGGAGAACTGTCAAAGAGATTTATCTTTTACTTTGCATGAGTGTTAAAAGAGAGCCAATTTCTAACTCTTGAGATTTTGAGGTTGGGTCACATTGGTACATTTTGAGAAAAACAGCAATAAACCTACTAGTGCCTGTTTAATGGTGTTCAAATTGTTCAAGTTTAACATAGAATGGTAGAAGACTTGGCAAGAAGTCATTTGAAAAAGCAAAAATGTGTTGGTCTGTTTTTCTAAAGGGTTAAAACTTTGGCTCTACAACTCCATCTAAACTGTAGTGAGCCACTTAACCATGGCAAGCCCACAAAAATTACTAACAGTGCTATCTAGATATAATGGTTCGGCATTTGCTCTGAGTTAAAATGCGCTTGATGGTTTGCTTATCTCTGAGTGCTTCTGTATTGAATTGTATGTACATGCATATTCTTGTAGATGAAGAACTTCAGTAAGAATTCAGTTTTCATTGGTTTGTTGGCTGTGTGTTCTTGCTAACACCTTTCTTTCCCTTGTACAGTGAAGATTATGACAAACCGAGAAACTGGCAAATCAAGAGGCTTTGGTTTTGTATATTTGAAGTCTGCAGCTGATGTCGATTTTGCAATCACTTTCTGTGAAGACCTGGTAATTAGTTGTTTTATCTGGCCATTGTGTTCAATCAAGAAGTCTTTTAAAGAAAATTGTTTAATGAAATGTTCATTTGAGCAGACCCTTAAGTACATCCTGAAGGCTGTCCACTTTTCAAATACTGGCTAAAAGACTGTTGATGAAAATAAATACAAATCAATGATTGCTATAGATTGGCAGATAGCAGAACTGAATCGGGATTAAAAAAAGTCAAGTGTGAGCTATCATGATGTTGATTGTCAGTAGAATACAATAGAGAGATTAAGCATGACGTTTACGGCTAACAGGAAACGGCAGGCTCCTGCTCATCATAAAAGCGTGAAAAATCTCTCATTTTAACTTGTCTCATTTGCTTTGAGAAGTTGCTTGCTATCTGGAGGCTAACAGGACAGAAATGAGCTTATATCAAGCAGGGTTCTTACTTTTTTGGCAAAACCCTAATTGCACTCCGACGTTTGCCGTTTGGCGTAAACGTCATGCTTAATCTCTCAAATATCACCGGAAAATCAACAGGAAAATAATTGTCGTCAATAATTTTATTGTCTTTCTATACCATTAGATTCCTGTTTAGATTGTTCCTCAGACTCCATCAACCTTTGCAATAAGCAAAACAGAAGTGCATTAATATTATGCAATGTAAATTTTTAGATAACACAAAGGAATTCAGAACATAGCTAGCAAATTGCTATTTATAGTGAATATTCTGCCATCAGTTCGCCACAAATCCAAGTTCTTTGAAACATTTGTTTTTAAAGGAATTAGATGGACGAATTATTGTAATTTCAAGAGCTCGTGGAGGAGGAGGGGGATATGGAGGATATGGTGGTAAGGTTAAAATACACGTTAACTCTTCTTTCATTTGTTAGTTAAGTATATTCCGAGTTGTAGTGGTGGGAAGATTTCACTCCATCACTCCTTCACTTCCTAGTAGACATTTGGAATCCTGGGCGGGGACCCCCATATGCAAAGGTCAGGGATTTTTGGCAAAAAATAGAGCCATTAAATTTCAAATTTCATCAGTAACACTTTTTTGGTTCCGTGCCCAGTGATTGTGGGAAACGATTGGTACTGGTAGTTAGTTCATGTTTGATTTGACACAAATACCGGTAAAAGAAAAAAGAAATAGTATGAAAATGATCACTATACAATGTACCGTAAACACCGGCGTATAAGCTGCACTCGCAGATAAGCCGCACCCCGAGTTTGGCAACTCAAATTTTGGAAAAAAATTTGGAAAGAAACTAAAATAAATCAAAAGCGGAGTCTTGAGAAAAAGTCTTACATGTACATGCACTCTCCGAGTTTCTTCAAGTTTCTTCTACGTGTCAACCTGTGTATAATTTAACTCACTGACATTTAAAACAGAGAATTCTAAAACTCTTACCTATAATTTTTGAAAATCCGACTTAGACATAAATTTGATCTTCCTCTGGCATTTTTAATCCAGTGTTTTTCATTCCTGTCCATTTCTCAATAGAATGTACATACAACACCTGATGAACGTTTCAGTTCGTTCGTAGCTTAGTAACCAGGCATTTGATCAGGAGATGTACTGGAAACAAGTAGATTTTTAGTACAATTCAAGACACATCAACGTTTTCTCAATGCAAAAGTACATTTATTTTCACTCATAAGCCCTTCAAAGAGAGTTCGATAATCAATTCAACAAATTTACCATCACACTATTGAACAGCGAAGAAATAGTCAGCCATTTACCACGAGAATACTCGAGAATTGCATGGTATTTTCTTGCTCGTGGTGGATCGATTTCTGCCGAAGCGAGCAGCCATCGTCGACACTGTAAACAACTTTGTGGCAGAATGGAGATTCCCTGCCGAGTGACATTTACCTGCTCAAGAAAGGCAACATTAAACCAGTTAAAAGATCTTTTTAAAATGTTAATTTTGCAAATTTATGGCATGGTGTACAGATGTTCTCGCAGATAAGCCGCATCCCCAATTTGATACGAAAATGTTGAGCAAAAAGGTGCGGCTTATACGCCGGTGTTTACGGTATATATAAGCTTGCATGTATTAGTGGCATGAATCTTGTGGAAGCTTGTAAAGAACACAATGTTCTCCGAAATGAGGAAACAGTATCAAAAACAGTACAAAATTACCTCATCCTAAATGATTGTTAATTATATTAAGTCAACTTTTGTACTTTTTCTTTGCTATGTTGGATCCCATGTAAACAGATTGCTTGGTTGAAAACCAATAATTGTAGCTCAGCTGTATAATTATCTGCCGTCTTAAATTTGTCCCAGAGTGTATTACACATATCATGCAATGCACTTTAGGATTGCAATGCAGTTACATCTCCACGTGTGTTCTTTTACCACTGTGTTTTTGCCAGTGGGTTTGAACTTAAACTTAACCAGCTGATTAAACCCTAAAGTCAGTGGCATTAAAATTGTCACTGTTAACAGACGATCCATTTTCCAAATTGAGTGGCTCTGGATTGTTTCCACTTTGCCGGCAACAATGTGCAGTTCAAAAAAACGAAGAATGTACAAAATTTAGGGACCTTAGGTAGCCTCAGCCTTTTTAATGTATTCAAAATTATTGATCTCAAATTAAAGTTAGTCTATGTAATTTTTAACAAAGTACATGTCTGTAAACTCACCATAAGTAGTGTGTTTGTATAAAACTTTCTTGTGTGAGTGCAAAGCAATAAAATGTAAAAAAAAAAGAGACATAAGTAGATTCGCAGTGATTTTCTTTGTTTTAACATGCACCAAATAAAACATAATTGCCAAACTCTTGCATGTAAACAAAAATAAAGGTGAGAGTTCCACCAAAATAGATTTTTCTAGGCAGAAACACTCTCAAACCTTGAGACTGCTGCCAAGATAAGTGAAACAATGAGTTTAATCATGGATTGCTTTGAAATGCAAACATACTTGGTTTACGTTCATTGTCTGGTTGCCACATTGAGCGTTTTTCCAAGCCTGTATATGGAAGGATTTTGTAGGCCATTAAGTTGAGGAAACCACTTTCCAAGCTGTTTTTCATTATGATTACCTTGGATTTGCAGGATCTGGAGGTGGTTATGGAGGATCATATGGTGGAGGAGGGTCATATGGTGGAGCAAGGTATGTGTACAGTTAGTATATTATTTGGTAGGTGTCTGTTTTATAAAAGAAGAAATGAACTGTTTTTGTGTGATGTTTGTTTTTATGGTCTTTTTTATGATCCTGTTTGCGATATGCTCCAACTCTAACTGTTCATACAAATGTATATTGTTCATGTTTGGCAGCACAGTGCTGGTACAATACCCCAATTTTAGGTGTATTAATTTTTTTTATTCATAGTTTATCTATATTAATAGCATGAAAGGTTGTTTGAATAGATGCATTTTTCTAAAACATTCTACAGTGTGCACACTGCATGTAAAAGCATGTTACCATCCTGCATATGTCTAGTGTTGCAGATAAGGCCAAAAAACATAGCTGTCTGGCGTGCTAAATTTTTCTGTTGCAAGCACTTTCCCTTAGAGTGCGCAGAAATCTTCAGTGTTTGATGATGGAAAAATCCTGTACCACAAACATATTTGTACCCAAGTTTTGAAATGATCTCATCTACCTTGATTTAACGTTCTGTCATTCTATGGGAAGGGTATAATTCTAATGGAATTGAATTTGTTCTGTTTGTCCATTCTCAATAAAGGCCATGACTGGTAATGATCTGTACTGCTCCATGATTCAACTGTGTTCCTGTCAATCTGTTATTCATTGATGAGCTGAGGTGATAGTAGCAAGAGAAATAAAATTCAGTGTGCTGTCCTGAAACTTGATGAATGATAAACCTCAGCTTATGATGTTCGGTGCTCTGAAGTTGTTCCATGTGCTCTGAAAACCTCTGCTTATGATGTTTGGCTTGCTCAAGTTCCAGTTCATGATCCATGAGTTATGCAGAAAAGTCTCACTATATCGAGTCCAGTGATCATTTTATGTTGATAGTGCCTAGTGTAGCTCAAAGCATTTAGTTTCAAATGCTCTTTTTTATATAATCTACTGTTCATCAAAGAGTTGTTGGCTTGTTAATTCAGCCCAACGTCGGATTACTGTATTTCATTAAAAGAAAACATTTTGCTGTGTCCGTGCAAGTAATGGAAAATAATCGGTGAATTAAAGGAACAGTGGGTCAGCATACCCTGGATGAGAGATAAGAAAAAACAAACAATCTGATCTTTCAAATTAATAATAATAATAATAATAATAATAATAATAATAATAATAATAATAATTTATTTATATAGCGCTATTTCTATTGCTGTCCAATAGCGCTTTATAATACTTTTAAAAGAAAATAAACTAACTAACAAAATAACTAAGCTGTAAAAATCAGAATAAAAAGCTAAGAATAATAAACCTCATGATACGAACTTACTAACTACCTACCTAACTAGCTAACTGACTGACTGACTGACTGACTGACTGACTGACTGACTAAATAAGTAATAAACTACCTACTTAACTAAAAAGCTAAATAACTATCCAACCAATAATAAATCATCTAGTAAAAAGCTTTCCTAAAAAGATCTTTTAAGATTGCGCTTGAATTGCACCAAATTATCGCTGGAGCGGATATTCAGTGTCAGTGCGTTCCAGAGTTTAGCCGAGGCTACAGAAAATTCATAGACTTCCTGTTGCAACTTTGAGGGTAGTTTGCATTTGACATTATCAAAACTGTCAACATACAAAGCCCACAAATATGAATGTCCAAGCAGCGAGCTTTTCTAAAGCTTTCTGATGAATTAAGAGCATTTTGTGATATACACAGCTTCTTGGCTGAGCATTTCTTGATTGAGAAGAATTATACGCAACCATGAAAGTGTGTCGTGTTTTAAAATCTTTCCACAGAGTTCATTTTTCTGCCTTATGGCATACATAAACTAATGTATACTCAGTGGAAAAAATATTTCCTTGCAACAAGCGACCCTATGGCCTCAGTACTTTTGATTCAACTTATTTGTTTCACCTAAGCTGCAATTTCAACAACTCTTGAAATTTAATGTTGATTATGTCTTTGTAAACCACCTGCGGCAGCCTTCAAATTCTTATTCCCATGGAAAGCCATTATTAAAAATGCATCTTGGCAGCCTGTTGAAATGTTTTAATGTTATTGCTTGGTAAACTATTCCCGCCAAGTGATTAACCAAAAGACCATAAATCTTTTTGTGCTATGTAAAGTAGACCTTGTCATCTCTTGGAAATGACAGTCTGAAAAAGTGATTGAAAGTTCTGTTCACAACAGAAGTTGCTTTTGGTACAAGTAACCAAATTACCTAACCTGTATAATATAATCCAAAATGTTACGGTTACCTTTGCAAATGGCTTACTGAGGACATCCAGTCTAAAAAACCCTGGTGGACTTGAGCATTTTGAGTTCAAACCTTACTTAAAATGTTGAACCAGAGAAAAAATTATAGCCCTTTTTGGGATTAATAAAATTATATAGTTCCTTGTTGGAACAGAATTTCCTCAGAATATTCAAACATACCCAGCAATTCAGTCTTGCCCTAAAGTATTCAAAAGCAGCCAACTTTATTTTTCCTGCGATGTTAGTGGCAGATCAAAGGGGACACGCCGGCAGGTGTTGGTTATTCTATACCTCTTGGTTGCATTTCTTTTTAGAAAAAATCGTTTGGTTCAATCTTCACGTATATTCCGAGGTCCTGTTTTTAAGACGCTTTTCTGGGAGAGTGTGATACCTCAATTGTCATCCAATTCAAAGGCTGGATAACGTTATCCACCGGATAAATCGCTACCCAGTTGATAAGTGTTGACAAAACAAACCATTCTATGCGCTGGATAGCGTTATCCAGCTTTCGAACAATCCGGGCCTCCAGGCTAGATTTTTCTTTGCTTTTTTGTGTTTTTTTTTTTTCGTTTTGTTTTGTTATTCGATGTGTCGAAGGAAATAAGAGATTGTTCTGATGAAACCTGGCAGGGGCAAAGTAAAAGCTTGAAGGAGGCCATGCAACGACATCTGTGTCAGTTTTTAGTTTTTCATTGGACGTGAGGAACGAAAGGAAAGGCGCAGGTGTCCCCTTCCCTTCTCTTCAGTCCATGTCTGGTTGTAACTGT
>OX419342.1:2893700-2916200 GCA_948470475.1 Galaxea fascicularis | reverse complement strand
CCTGGAGCAAAATTAAGACGATTTTAAACTTCCTGAAGATGGTTTCTGGGTAGGAAAATAATTCAGAAGGTATGTTAAGTAATTATGAGAATAATGTCCTGAATTATATCGAAATTGGAAGTGAGAATTGGAGGTTAACGAATGTTCGTGTCTCTTCGTGTGAGTTCGCTGTATAAAGACATCTTGTTGGAACGCAACTAAATACTCTTCTTATGGCCAATCTACATTTAGAAGATCTCGCTTTGTATTGATATATGTGTATTAAGTCAATTTATTAAGCCTTCAGCGAAATACCTTCGGATAAAAGCTTCTTTTTGTTGCATTTTGATGTGATTTCGATGTAGACTCGAACTGGCATTTGTGGACGGTTGCCATGGTGACCGAACATGCACTTTTTGTTTACGACTTGGAAAAAAATCGTAGTTGATTCTAGATTTTCTCGATTTGTAATCGGTTTTCGTGATTCTTTTGTCTATAGATATCGGAAAGCAGTGAAATTATCATGAAATTCAAACAGCAGAGTGGTTCTACAACATCTTTTAGTTTTTGTCAATTTTGTTCACTTTATATCGATAAATTGTTCAAATTAATTTATTTTCAAAAGTTATATTACTTTCCATACACTCTAACTATTTTTTTTGGAAAGTACATCTTGTGCCCTTTCAAATGAGATATAGTGAACTGCATTGCTGTAAATACTTGTCAAGATATTGAATAAAGAATTGTTTGTTACAGTTCGTTGTTTTTCTTTGCGTACAGAGATGACTAATGGGCTGCGCAAACTGGGAAATATTTGTTGCGGACACAAAATGTTTCCGAACAAAATCAAACATTTTTGTGTCCAGGACACAAATTTTTTGTGGCCCGCAACTTGGGCAAACAGAGAAACATTTGTGTCGGCAACAGTGTGTCCTTGTTTGCCAGGGCCTTAAGTTGAGAGCACTAAGTACTATTTCAGGGCACACAGCTTGATAGTACACATGCCCTCTAAACTGCAGTTTGCGTTTCAGTTTTAACAAAATAATTCTAGAACTTTCAGGTGCACGTGGTAGAGTTTGGCAAGTTTTGTCACTTTCAACTGGCACATTACAGATAGATCCCTTTATCTTTCTTTGTTGGCCTTTTGGCATAACTACAATTCTTTGAGCAATTAGAATCTGCTCAAGTTTCTCTAAAGTTGAGAGTTCTGTTGGTATATCATCTACAAACATGTCATTGTATACTGCTTGGCAAGGAACTTTTCCTTTGATAACTTTGGAGTGGCATGTTTTACAAATATATTCCTTACTGTCAAAAGATAATTTTTCTGTAAAGATGTTTTGAATGTTGCAGTTGACATATTTTTGCTTGTTAAATATGAACACAGATTTCCTATACAACATTCTGTTGCAGACAGTGCATACATAATAAGGGCCTTCCTTTACTTTCTGGTGAAACTGTGAAATGCACACATCAACATTCAATTTTGATATTTTTCTATTTTGTTCAGCTATTGCTGATTGATTTCTATTAGCATTTAGATATTTTTCTTTCTTTTCACAGTTCATGCTGTCATAACTCTTTCTAGACTTTACAGCTTTTCTGTTAAGCATTTGTTTCTTTTTTGATGTATCCATCTCTTTATACTTTTTTCTTCGATTTTCAAGCATTTGTTTCTTTTTTGACATATCAATTTCTTTATATTTTTTAGCACAAGTTTCAAGAAGCTCTTCTTTCTTTGCTCCATCCATCAAACTGTACCGCTGCTTTTTCTTTGCTGGCTCCAATTGCAAGTAGTGGTCAGTGTATTTATAATTTGTAGATCTCTCTTTTTCTTTGTTTAGACTTAAATTTTGTTACATTGTTCTTCCTCTCTTCATTTGACAATGCTGATGAGCAAAGTAAAGAATAAGACAAATGTTTCTTTCCATCATTGATACAGTCATGTTGCCTATAAATTGCACTGACTCTTTTTACAAGGGCGTTAAGACTAAATGGTCCGAGGAGATGGAATTGCTCATTTTCACAGGTCAACATGAAGTAACGATTGTTCTGAGTATTACGTTGAACTATGAAGCTTATAAGAACATCATTACAACAAAATAAGTATCCTGTGGGTATAACAGAACTTTTATCATTTTCTTTTAAAATACTTTCGAGTACAGAGTCCTTATTATCAAGATAACACTGCGTTAAAGAACCCTGATTCAAGTAAGAGTATTTTATTTTGATTTCTGCATCATAGACTGTTATATTACTAGGCATTTTGCCTACACGTGGGTTTTTCATGGGTTTCTCTAGCACTTTAATTTACACTGCAGAGTTAATTCTCTGTTTCACCACTTGTGTTTATAGTGCTACGCGGCACAACATATATATGTACCATTACTTTCTCTTCGCCGCGATTCACCACCTAATCGTCCCCGACTTTCTCTGTCCGACCTCGTAGCTTAGTCGGCAGAGCAACGGTATATCTAATCCGGAGGTCGTGGGTTCGATTCCCACCGAGGTCATAAGAATTTTTTCTTTGCCTCGTGTGGTTCCCTGATACCCTTTACTAGGGCTAACGCCCAGTGGGTTTTTCATGGGTTTCTCTAGCACTTTAATTTACACTGCAGAGTTAATTCTCTGTTTCACCACTTGTGTTTATAGTGCTACGCGGCACAACATATATATGTACCATTACTTTCTCTTCGCCGCGATTCACCACCTAATCGTCCCCGACTTTCTCTGTCCGACCTCGTAGCTTAGTCGGCAGAGCAACGGTATATCTAATCCGGAGGTCGTGGGTTCGATTCCCACCGAGGTCATAAGAATTTTTTCTTTGCCTCGTGTGGTTCCCTGATACCCTTTACTAGGGCTAACGCCCAGTGGGTTTTTCATGGGTTTCTCTAGCACTTTAATTTACACTGCAGAGTTAATTCTCTGTTTCACCACTTGTGTTTATAGTGCTACGCGGCACAACATATATATGTACCATTACTTTCTCTTCGCCGCGATTCACCACCTAATCGTCCCCGACTTTCTCTGTCCGACCTCGTAGCTTAGTCGGCAGAGCAACGGTATATCTAATCCGGAGGTCGTGGGTTCGATTCCCACCGAGGTCATAAGAATTTTTTCTTTGCCTCGTGTGGTTCCCTGATACCCTTTACTAGGGCTAACGCCCAGTGGGTTTTTCATGGGTTTCTCTAGCACTTTAATTTACACTGCAGAGTTAATTCTCTGTTTCACCACTTGTGTTTATAGTGCTACGCGGCACAACATATATATGTACCATTACTTTCTCTTCGCCGCGATTCACCACCTAATCGTCCCCGACTTTCTCTGTCCGACCTCGTAGCTTAGTCGGCAGAGCAACGGTATATCTAATCCGGAGGTCGTGGGTTCGATTCCCACCGAGGTCATAAGAATTTTTTCTTTGCCTCGTGTGGTTCCCTGATACCCTTTACATGGGCTAACGCCCAGTGGGTTTTTCATGGGTTTCTCTAGCACTTTAATTTACACTGCAGAGTTAATTCTCTGTTTCACCATTTTGCCTACACGGTCTACATTACACTTCTCATAGAACAAACATGCATGTTCATGGAGAGCCAGTAGTGTTGAAGAATCCCAATAAGTGCATGATTTGATGACAGAGAAACAAACTGCATATATATGGAAACAATAAAATGCTTATTTCTTGATGACTGAGTATCATTCGTTAATTCATTGCACATTGAAATGGAAAGGCAGTGGTTGATACATAGTGGCATTCATCAATATGACCTATAGTAATAGCACTTATGTGTGATGATGTCAAGATTTCTTTGGTAACATCAAAATGAGGCTTGGTGGTGATCATTCGTGGGAAAATCAAGACAATATTGGCCGTTCCGAAATTCAAAAGGGGACTGGGGCGAGTTTCAAATTTTGAAGTAATAAGCCATTTTACAGTTGTTCGCTCAGTGACCTGGCCTATGAATGGCAGCGAGGTTGCCGGTGACCTTGTATTGATAAACCTCACTGTTTTTATCATGTAAATCATGTTGTTGCAATGCTAACTAGTCTACATTTACATAAGAAAAGCAGAAAGGTTTCTATCAAAACAAGGTCACCCTCAGCCTCGCTTCCATTCATAGCCCAGGTAACTCTGCCACAACTGTAAAATGGTCTATTGATAAATTGACACCATCACATGAAAGATAACATCGAGATTGGTTGCTTGACCAAGTTTGATTCTTTTAGGTTGAACAGAGACCAAGTTATGGACCTTGAAACATGGTTCGAAGTCCATACAAACCTCTAATTTTGAGGCTGCGTCCCACAAAACCATGGTTTTGGGGGACGCTGTCACAAAATTAGAGATGTTTGTATGGATTTTGAGCAATGTTTCAAGGTCCATAACTTGGTCTCTGTTCAACCTAAGAGAATCAAACTTGCTCAAACGACTAATCTCAACGTTATCTTTCATGTGATGGTGTCAATTTATCGATTACTTCAAAATTTGAAACTCGCCCCAGTTCCCTTTTGAATTTCGGAACGGCCAATAGGGCACTTTGAAGGACGTGAACAAAACATGGACCCCCGGTCCATGGACCAACCCCGTGGACCTGGTCCATGGACCACCCCTGTGGACCATCCCTAACTTAAGAAACAGAACTACAACAAAGCCACAAAACTAAATTCAGCACCAATAGATGACTAATTTTAATTTCACAGCACTGTTGACGTGATGACGTTTTCAACCTGCAAGAATATCGTATCAAATGGAAACCACTGAAAGCATGTTGTCTTGCGTTCACTGTAAGCGTGATTATTTCGAAAAGGGTGCCATTTGAAAGGCCGCCATCTTGCATATTAACAGACCTGCCAACCCCTGATAAAGGAAAATGTGGAGATTGTATAAAAAATAGTGAGATTCTATTTTTTTCCCGATCAAGATTAAACAAACCCCTTTTCCATCGAGGAAAGTCAGTAACAGTTTATTTAAATGTTTTATTTCTGTTCCCTGTTGTAAGAAGATGCAGCTTTCTTTGATGATTCTAATAGGTCATCACCAGGAAACTAAACATGGGACACGCCTGGGAATTAGGCCTCGTTCCCAGGGCCTACTCCCCTTTCAAAATGACGGACAGACACGAAGAAAAACGATTAAGTTTATTGAACACAAGCGAAAATCACAGCTGGTTACAAAAAAGTAAGAACAGTGTTCTTCTTTATTAGTTTTTCAATTTATGGCACAAGCATTCCTCGTTAATTTCCCATTTTTATTCTGATTCAACAACTTAAATCATTTCAGAATGATTTTTCCCAAAACCCGTGAGATTGAGGAGCCTTGTCGTGAGACCGTGAGAAATGACAAAAAATCGTGAGACTCACGGCAGAACCGTAAGAGTTGGCAGGTCTGTATTAAGCAACCTTGTTCCCAGGGTAAGAAGAACAGAGACCGAAGGAAGCCTGGGGAGAAAAATCGCGTACCTCCTCCCTCCACCCCCTCAGTATTTTCTACTTCCCGATATTGATGTTCAGTGGTAACACGATGTAACATTCTCTTGTATGGAATTCAAAGCACATAGATGTTGTCTCCAGCTCCACTGACTAAAAACTGGCTTTATCATAAGCTCGGAACGAAGAGTAAATTCGGCTGTTAACGGCACCCAATTCCAAATTTCAGTAAAATTCAGCCAAATAAAAATCGGGGATGGTCCACAGGGGTGGTCCATGGACCAGGGGTCCATGTTTTGTATACGTCCCACTTTGAACATGTCTGTAAGAAATCCGCCGAAAATTACCCTTACAGAGGATGATATTGACGGAGCTTCTATACGAGGAAAGACCCCTGGCCAACTGACTTTTCCAGAGTTGAAGAGATGGTTTTCGTGCGGTAAATGAGCGAAGGAAAGGAACGAAGCGACGTTTTGTCACAAGGTTACGTACGGACTGTTTACATTACGCAGCGCAGATTTGTTACAGAAATCTAAATTTATTTCACTGAAAAAGATCAGTCTGGAAAAAGATTGTATGTTCCTCTCAGGGTTCAGAGTTATATTGACGGAATTCTCGATAAGGACCTTGTTTATCCGGACAATGGAGAAAATATTGAATGAAAACGGCAGAAACCTGGCATTGATGCTGGCAATGTCACCCTGACCGCCAGTGATATATATTTTTTTCCTGAGCACTGCCATAAGTGTGGAAACAAATCGCCGATGGTAAGTGGTGCAAAGCCTTGATTAGATTCTACTATTTGTATAGTAACTTCTAATGCATCTGCAACGGCTTGAATGATTAGTGCATCAGCCCCTGTACCTTGAATACCCATATTAAAATTCAGATATCTTAGCCACGAATTTTCGGTATTGCTCTCAATAAATCTCTCTGGGTTGTCTCTCATAAATTGAACCCCAGCAATACGTATACGCATATGATTGTTGCTATTGCCATATAATTGATGTGACACAGATCTAAAGAAACAATCACCTGCTGGCTGCACCGCCAACATCTATTGATTGTAAACCAAGTTCACCTAATCTTGACCTCATCAAATTCTCAGAGGAAATAGGAGAGGTCAACTGCATTGTCGAGCTTTGATTTTCCATAAAAGGTCTAATTATTACTTCATGATGATCAGTGTTGTATTGAGTAGGTCCTGGATTCTTCTCAACATCTTTACTTAGTTTGAAATTCACATAATTGGTCATATGTATGAAGGTAGATCTTGGACAAAATGTTCGACTCGTCGTTTCGGCTCACCGATACTCCTAGTCGACTCGTTGTTTTCCGAGGTCGACTCGTCGTCTTGTCAGTTCGATTCGTCGGCTGGTCTCGTTTGTCGATTCGTCGTTTCGTCATGTCGTTTCGTCGTTTCGTTATGGCGTTTCATCGTTTCGACTTGTCCACTCTGAGGCGCTATAATTCGACGTAAATTACATGAAGTGCTACTTAATTCCATGCACTTATACATGACGCAGTTATTCATAATTTGCTCTGTGCCGAAAATGGATTCTTTGAACGGCTACTTACGGCACAGCATAGAATTTGTGTTAAATCGACTGAATGAGTAGTCTCCCTCGTCACGCGTGACATCCAAAAAACGGCTGCGAGGGAGACTATGTTATTATAACCTACTTATTATATTAACATCCCTACTACTTGATAATTTGTTTTGTCAGCCTTGTGATAGCCAAACTTGATGTTTTGGACACCTTTGATGAAGTAAAGATCGGAGTGTTGTACAAGCACAAAGGAAAAGAGCTAGAATCCTTCCCTGGTAATAAAGTCTCTTTCAGAACACTTTAATCAGTAAAAAGAAAAGAAATAATAAATAATAAATAATAAATACTTAATTGACCACTCCCCTAGAGGGGCTTTTCAGGGACAATGAAACAAATCATACAAATGAACACAACAGAGTTAAGAATCCCAACTGGCGGGAGGCAGACCAGTTGGCTATTTACAAGGATGACCGAGGAGTTGAACCAGGCATGAACCTAGAACAACACCAGCTAGTGGCTAGAGCGGGATTTGAACCCGGGCCACCGCATTGAAATCCAGCGCCCTAAACCACTCGGCCATCCTGCCTCCACTAAGAATTCGATCATATTCTTTAACAAATATCTGACTCGGTTAATTTCAGTTTTTTCTGTCACTTTTGTGTTCATCTGGTTATGTCTGATTAATGGCCCAATGAAGAACATCCAGCGACTTAACCACCCAATGATCTGGGGGTGGGGGGAGGGGGATTCATCTGGTTGTGTCTGATTTACGGCCCAATGATCTGGGGGGGGGGGGGAGGGTGTTGAAAAACGGTTTTTATGTCCTAGGGGATTTTGTATCAAGTCAGGGAAACTGTACATGTAAATTGTCTCTGCAAGCCATTGGATAGAAAGAGGATTTTACTTTTGGCGTAGCCACAGGTTATTAACTCACAAAATGAAATTCACGAGTTGACTTCGCTTTTGGATCTCTTTACGGTGGGCAATTTACATTATCAACTCAGTTGATAAACCCTAATTTTGGATGATAATGTTAACGATAATAATAAGCTTACTTGTACTTTTACAATTACAGCGTCTGTGGAAATTTTGGATGAAATCGAAGTTGAATACATCACTCTTCCTGGCTGGATGACAAGCATTGCGCACTGTAGAACATTCAGTGATTTACCACCCAATGCTCAAGCTTACATCAGAAAAATTGAAGAAATTACCCAAATTCCAGGTGAGGAATACCTCAGTCTTACTAACCAAGTTCGAGGTCCGTACCGTAAGTTACGGACCAAGTGTTTTCCCGTTCATTTATGGCCCAAGCGCGAAGCGTGCGGGCTATAAATCATCGGGAAAAAACAAGGATCGTAACTTACAGTACGGACCGAGAAAACGAGGTTAGTTAGATATTATATCTCTGAGGTTAATCGGGCGCGCGGGAAAGGAAACTTAGCGGGCCGTACAGAACAATACGGCCCTCAAAATTGACCAATCACAGCGCGCGTACAAACTGGGAGATACAACAAAACTGTTTAGTCTCGGAATAGCAAAATCAGCGAAACGAGAATAATATTGTCTTCACGCTGATCTGAAGAGGTCAGAGTTACCGAGTTTCGTGCCGAGGTTATAACCAAGGAAGAACGAAAGAGGCTCACGATTTCACCACCTTTTAATGTTCACCTCCGCCAAAAACGGTCGCAGGATACGGAGCTTTGCCTTTGCGAGGTTATACATGTAGGTAGTGTTTTAAAGTAGGAACATACCAGGCCACAAGTCCAGGGACAAGTCTCTGCTAGAAGGCGCCTGGTGGGTATCCGGTCACTTCGTTCCATGTTCAGATCGTTCCACGGTTTGTCAGAGAACTGTTGATATATTGCTCCACTAATGAAATAAGATATTAGAACGATGAATTGTTTATACGGCCGATCGATTAATGTTCATTTCACTGCTGATAAAGACTAAATCATTGTGTCACCTTAAAGATAACATAAAGTTTTCAATAAGTTCAACGTAATCAACTCAAGTATAATACCAAATACAATATAATACCATATAATACATAAATACAATACAATACCAATAATAGACAAATAATACCAAATACACTTGAAATTTTAAACAAGGTGCAATTTCCGAAGAAATAACACCTTATTGAACTCGTTTCCTCCACTAACGCAGGACTAACGTCGGGTTGGATCTTTTTATTAATGCTTTTAGTGATGGAGAAGATTTACTTCACTAATTATTTATATTTAAGTGCAACGATCTGACTACAACTGTATATCGTGAACGATCCTTCCTTTGCGGTACAATCTGACCATGGAACGAAGTGACCGCCTCGTGTCCTACTGCTGGAGAGACAGATCGCTGGGTAAAGATGCCTACTAATTACACGCAAGGCGACTTCTCTGTGGCCGGATAAATGACCCTTTCCACATTGAAAATCTGTCATATTGTCCCCGAGACTTGACTGTTTGAATTTGTGCGTGAGGTCGCCGGTTCCATATTTAGTTTAGATGCGATTTTTTCCCGCGACTGCTGCTGCTGTCAGTCAGTTTACTTGAAATTTAAACTTACTTTTGATTTTCTTCTTTTTTTTTTTTTTTACCTTGCAGTACAATGGGTCGGAGTTGGAAAGTCCCGAGATGCCATGATATCTCTATTTTAGTAAACTCTTACATCATTCTCTTCCTACTCTAGACAGGCTCACATTAATTCCTTCAAGTCACTCGTTACACTTGCATCTATCCATGGAAATAATGAATAACGCGTTTAGCGGTTTATGACTAACTATCGAAAGTTTAATCCATCATTTTCTTTGGTTTTGCTTTACTCTGCTTTATGATTGGCTGACAAAACTCGCGTCACTTTCTCAGCCAATGAGAAACAAAACCACCCGTCACTTGCACGCGCGCATTTCTCTTCGCTTGATGCCGGCTGAATAAAATTGCTTCCAATTTTGATTGGTTCATTGCACTGCTTACGTCTGAAATAATTGGCCACAGTAATTACTTGGTTTTTGATCTACGAAACTCAACTTAAAACCGCTGTAAGAAATTACGTGAGTTTGCAGATTCAACTGGAGCTCTGCACTACTTTCAGAGCCTCAGAGTATCTGACTTGTTCGCGGATCAAACATTTGCGAAATATCAAGGGCAAAATCCTTTGCCCTGTTTTGTTTTTCAGCGGTTGCTCATACAATCCCACAATTGGTCGCGCGCCCAGACAATCTTTACAAGGCTTCTGCCGGTAATACATTATAAGAATGTTACAATTGCAGTGGCTTTTAAAGGGTTGCTTGTTTGTTCATTGTATTCTTATCTTGATTAATGTATTTGACTAAACGTATTTTATGGAAACGATTGTAGTACTCGTTTAGACGTCCATAGCTTTCCGAGCGTAACTTATAAAGGCAGGGTCCGACAAATATTTTTGACAAAACTTGTCCTTGGGCACGAGCATGTCAAAATCACTTGCCCAGCAGAATGAGTTAGTTGTCCCAGTTAATAATGGTAGAGGACAAGCAATTCATTGAACTGTAGCAAAATCAGTTCATGCAGTCATTTTTCATCACACAGGCAATGTGATTCGCACTCTTAGCATGGGCATAAAGGGGATCCTTTCGAAATTTGTCGCTTCCCATTACCAGTGGGCTCTCTGAGTCCGAAACATTTGGCCACGCATAGCATATTTTACACTTCATGACACCGTGTACAATTTCGGTTGGAACACCAGTCTGCGTTTGTTTGCATCATATTCCTTGTTGTATTCAACACATTTCGCCTTTCGCTTTGCCGTACCCGGAGTACAAACATTGTCGCAAGATTATCCATAAATTATAATCAATCGTGCCTTGAACTTTGATTCACGATATGGCGGAAAAACATGTTATAAGGTGTATAGCAGCCAGGCCGTGAGAGGTTTACGCGGGAAATTACTGGGTATGAACTCACAAACAGATGTAAAATGGCGATCGAAAAGTAAAAATAAAAGTGATACGTATTTATTGCATTTCGAAAGGCTTCGATGGGAATTACTCAAGGTAAACGTTTAATACTTGGATATCTAAAGTTTATTGCGCCAAAATGCTCGCAACTCAAATGCTACGGCCCGGCGGACTTTTTCTAGAAATAAAACACTTGTCCGGTATTCTGTTCAACTTGTCCCGGGCGTCCGGGCCTAATATTTGTCGGACCCTGAAAGGGGTCATTACACTGTACCTTGGTGGAAATGGAGGTTATGAACTTACAGTATATGTTTTAAATGATTGTCCGAAAAATGTATTCAGGTTAGATAGAATTTCTGGAACTGCACTCTGATTCTTGATGCAGTACGGTACATATTTTAATTTTGCCAGTGCAAAGGTTAAGTGGTAAGTTATTCCAGACATTCAAATTGAAGGGAACTCAATAAATCTTTTATATCTTTAATATAGTGATACCTCCCTACAGAAATGAGTGTATAAAACATGTTGGTAAGGTTACTGCAGTGATAGTAAAGCCTAAGTTTCATCAATGCCTTGTTACCAAGAAACGCTTTGGGAGCACTTGCATTTTGGGAGTCAATCATTGTCAACACGCTCTATAAAGAAAGTGAAGGAATGTTTGTAATGATTCATAGTAGATCCTAGATTCAGGATTCTCACTCTTGTAGGCGCTTTCCGCGTAATTATCCGGGAAATTTCCGGGAAATTTTGAAATGATGTTATATAGCAGAAAGCATGCCTTTATGAATTAATGGTAAACGCAGTTGCGTTTCCTGTGTCACCTATTTTATGAAACACTCTTTCCAGAGTTCAATATAGCTTCTCATTAAGCTTTTCTGATATCTTGATGGGTCAGGATTATTGCTAGAGCTTAAAAAGGAACGCAACATTTTTCGAAACAAGGAATTTAGTTTAAATTTAATAGCGGCCACATGGATCTTGTGACATACATAATTATGTAAGTAACATTTTAAGGTGTTAATTTTCTTAAACATGTAATCAGGTTATTTAATACTGAAATTTACCTTGTTAAAAATCGGACTGATTTCTTTCCTCACTTGGAAAAAAATATGCAGATGTACTGGGTAAAATAAAGTTGTGTGGAACAGACTGCACGGGTATCGTCTCACGTGGCTGCCAATTGCGTCATTAAAATGGTTTGCCACTTGTGGAAGAACCTTAGACAAAACGGTGGTCATTGCATTGTGGCTTTGTTCTTAACACCCATTTCCGTGTATTTCAGTTCGCAAGAGTCTATTGCCTTTACAGCAAACTAACAGGATGTTAACAAAATTTGTGTTTAATTGGCAGTCGCGGCAGTGCTATGTACAATGTGTTGTGAAATAAGGTGTCCACTCCTAGGCCCAGTTACTGAAAGCACGATTAAACTAATCTCGGCATCGATGGGTTTATGCGAACATAGTACGTTGTAAAAAGGATATTTCTAGCGCTGTAACTCTCGAGTGGAAAAGGAAGGGAAACTCTGAACGAGCCACGAATACCATGAATTGATTTTACGCAGAAATGAAACAACTGGTGGGGTAAGATTCTTAACAGTATAAGGTAACTTCCTTAGAGAAATTGGATTTTCTTAAGAGGAAACGTTTCACCCTTGCTTTCACCGTGCGAAAACGGAGTTGTGGTGAGGATTTGTTGCAAATGTGGGAAATCCCAACTTTTTGCACCTGTCTGGGTACCAACGTTATAAAGCATTTATTTAAAACTTTCCAGGTCAGCATGTTGATGCTGTCCGTGGACAATAACAGAATATTACTTGTTCGCGTCCATCTTTTTTCCCCACTTATGCTCGTGATAAAGTGTACTTGCTGAAGATCACCGTCCGGTCCCCAACTTGCGCACAATGTTGGTTCCTTGTATGGTACACAACACGGTCCTGTAGATGTCACGCAACCTTCCTAAGGTAGGTCACGCAACAAGTTCACCGCCCTCAACCTTTTCAACTTGTTTACCATAACTTTCTGCAAAACGTATAAAACGATGGTTACCAGTTCAAATACTTAATGTAATTTTCCATTTTATAAACCCAGATGGCTGATTACAGCCTTTTAATGTGGATTTCCTGAATCTAACATTAAGTTTGACGAGCAAAAGAAACGCGGAGGGAGAAAAGTACATCACTGCTGACAACAATTATTCTTTCTTAGCGTTGTTCTCATAGTTTCTAGTTAATAGCAATTTTTTCATACACAATTCTGTGCAAGAGTGAGAGGTGCAATGAAATTAACCCTTTGTGAGGCACCAACCCGGTAAAACAAGGCCAGACCACAATACCGGGAGCTCCGTGCCCTACGCTTTGCGAAAATTGTGTAGGTTGTTTAACGTACCCTGCTAACTCCATAACACTGAAGATGCAGAAGATGGAGCCTACGGTTTACAGTCCTTATCCGAGGAGACAAGAATGTCTAATCATTTACAGATAATCTTTTGTGCAATCGTATGGGGCAGGACCAATTAATAAGAGCTTCCGCTGTGAAGACTCACGATAGACTACGAGAAGTCCCCTATTTGTTTCAAGGATTGTCTCGCGCGCGTCGTGTCTTCTCACGAGAGACAATTGTCTCGCGCGCTTAGTTGTTTCGCTCGTTGATACTAACCCTAAGAAAAATAACAGACCACTCGAAGTCTTCTTACTAGACGTCCATGGCTGCTTACATATTTAGACACTTTGTCAACAACTTACCAGAGAGCCCTACAAATGCACAACCCCAGACTATACTCCAGATCCAACCAATCAGAAGGAAGACAATTGTTGATAGCTGTAGAAGCCCCACGAAGCAATTGATGCACAAGATCGAGGTGCGATTCATGAGCGACATCTCTCGGCGAGTCAGAAAGAACGCTATCATCCCAGATATGGCTGTCCCTGGAAAAATACACAAACACAAACAAGTCAAATCAAGGAAGAAGTTAGAACTGGGGTGAAAAAATGGAATGGTATATATGCAATCAAAGTGCTCCATTGTTAATTACCTCGTTGTAAAATCTTACGTTTACAGATGCTGTAAGTTCATGCGCATTAAGGGGTGCTGTTAAAACCAGTGAGAGTCTGTTAAATTGTGAGTGAAAATTAAATTGCTGGTAATGTAAAGCCGAAGGACAGATTACGGAGGTGATCAGAACATTGATAATATTCTTTACAATATCTATCATGCTGTACGGTTGATAGCTCAAACTTACTTAAGTCTTCCTTAGCTGTGAAAACGGTCTATTGTATCAATAAAAACTTGCTTGAGTACGTCAAATTTAAGTGAGGACTTTCTAGATATTTAGTTTTTTGTATGACAACATCGTTTCTTCAAAGATTTCACAAATCCGTTCATTTTAGAGATGAACCATCTCAGGAACAAAAGATCTTTTGGTGAGCACACAATTTCGCACGCAATACAAACGAGATAAAGTCGCCTTCGCTTTTTCCTTTCAAAGGAAATGCCAATGTCTAATTTTGATCTGAATTATTTAAAAATACTTGGAATGGATGAAAATGTCTTCTGGATTGACCTTGAAAACTGTCAGAATTAGTTCAAAAAAGCGACACTTCACTCTGAACGATGAAGTAGCTTTCTATCTTTCATTCCGGTTGAACAAATTGCACAATGGACGACTTAGCATAATTTTTGACTAAAAACAGAAAGAAAAGGAAATTAAAGCAGCCTCAAGGGTTAAAATGAAATAACATTGTTAGAATGAAACTTTAACTTTCCTTCGGTTGCCTAACTTCAATCGCCTTGTCAACAAAGAAAAAATGGCCGAGAGTACTAAATGATGGATATGATTTGATATTGTCAGATGACCTCTCCCTGAAATAAAGAGAATAATTTGAAAATTCATTTTCATTTTCATTTTCTTTTTAATTACTATCATCACAGGGCGCAAAAAATGTCTAACAATTTATGCGATACTAAGCTTCTCGGTAAACAAACATAGTAAGCCCGATGCAAGCAAACATAACAAGCTCTGGAGATATAAAAGGTGAATAGATTTTTTTTTTACTTGTGAACAGCACGCCTTCTGGCGATTGTAACGACACAATTCATTTTATCCGACATACTCTACCTATGTAAAACACTTTTGTAAGAAAATATTAACTTAAAACTTTCTCCTCAGAAGAAAATTCAATGCATAAATAAATGCTTAATTAAGAAAACTGTTGTCACACTGTGTTTGACATTGGCAGAGAAAAAACTGATGAGCGCGGACAGACATACCTAACCCTGGGAATAAAATGTTCAGAATGAGACACAAAATGGCCGCTGGACGAGGCAGAACTGGAATGGCTTCTTGTGCCGTGATTCCCTTTTTCTTCTTCCCAGATCCGGCGACACTTTCAAGCTCCGAGGGAATAATTGTTTCCGTAGGAATCTGAAATCCCGGGAATAGTGTGTTCGGTGTTGCTGTCGATGAGCAGGAAATTCTTTCCGAACGAGGAATGATTCTCGGCGAGTTACTCCGATCTGTCTCGAGACTAAAGCTCCTTTGCAGATAGTTTCCATTCCCTAGAGTTTTTGAAGGGGATAGGCCAGGCGTTGATTCCCCAAGATGTGAAATGTTTTCACCCATAAAACCCGGTACATTTAAACCTACGTGAGGCAGATTGTCTTTAGTATCTTTTTCTTGACACTGCGGGTCTCCGTCTGTGATTAAAACTTGCCTCGAAGGGCTTTTCGTCACCAAAGAAGTCATTTTTAAACTCTTCGCTTCTTGCTACAAATCACTCCAGTGTTTCGGATTTTCAGCCAAGAAAAGCATCGCTTTGTCGGCATATTTTCATGGTGTTTCGCTTTGGCTTCTCAGCACTCATTACATAGAATCGATTGTCAGTAGAAACGGAGAGAGCAATGTAAATATGTCGTACTGTCGAAGAATAAAATGTTGGCCTCCTTGACATAACAATAGAAGCTCGATTTTGAGATCAACTTACATCAAAACATCTATCAACACCTTATTGTTCTGTGGTGAGAGCCACACTAGGTAGCAACAATTAGTTTGGCCGGAAACCTCAGAGGTGCTTTAAAACGCATTTAAATTGTAATAAATTTGCACTAAGTCTCATTAAATACCGCTCAAAACGGTATTGAAAAGACTCTAAACTGTCCAATTACTCATTAGATGTAAAGACCTCAGAATCGTCATTTTTGGGATATGGTGAAGTCGGGCCCTCAGAATGCTTATTTTGCGAGTTCGATTTTCAGAGGTGATCGACTTCTATTTTTCGCTCAATTTTGTCAGTGCATGCAGCATATACTTGGAAATAAAATAACTTAAGCTGGACATGTCGCCCCAGATAATCAAGCTGCATGAGTAGAGAATAATTGATTTCGAATTTTTCAATAATAACATCCCACCAGGCTTCATAGAATTCAATAGGGATTCCGTCATTTCCTGGAGACTTGTTGTTTTGAAAAGTTTCTAAAATCCTTTTGCATTCTTCTATGGTAATCTGGCCTTCACAGGATAGTTTTTGTTCTTCAGATAATTGCGGTATACTTAAATTTTTTAGAAAAAATTTCATAGAGTCCGTGTCTACCGCTTTTGTTTTATACAGGTTGTAATAAAATTTTATTCGTTCGGAAAGTATTTGGTATGAGTCTGTTGTTATTGCGCCGCTAATTACCAATTTTCTTATGTGTTTTTTAACATGATTTCTTTTTTCTAAATTTAAAAAGTACTTAGTGCCTTTTTCTCCGTGCTCATGCCAGCGAGCTCTTGCCCGTACAATAATTCCATTTGTTTTTTCTTCATAAAATAATTCCATTTTCTCTTTAATTTCATTTAACCGAGATCTATTGCAATCACTAGGATCTTTTTCAAACCGACGAGTAGCTTCCTCGTATTCCCGTTGAATCATCCTTTCTTGGTTTTTAGAGTATCTGATAGTGCATGTGCATTCTAATATTGTATTTAATCCAGAGGGTCCCCTATACCACTTTGGAAAATGCATTCACCTAAAAATATTGAGACTGTTCACGCGTCACGGATAATTCCCAAAATTCGTTCACGTTCACGATAAAGCAAATATCGGCAATCACGAATCACGAATGAACAAATAAACCTAAATCACGTTTCACGAGAAAAAAATAGTCCCAATCACGTTTCAGGAAAAAAGTATAGGGGACCCTCAATCCAGTTCCAAACGCTTCGTTTATCAGTTAATTCTTTTCCCCCCTCTGATTTCCATTTGGGTATGTTAACACTCAGATAATTTAAATATTCTTCATCATCTAATAACGATACATTCATTTTCCACATGCCAGGTCCTTTTGGCTCTCCAATTTCGCCAAGGTTTAAACTAATTGCCGCATGATCAGTTCTTATTGCCGGGACAATATCAGTTGAGTTTACAGAATCGCAAAGGTTATTGGAAATAAGCCAAAAATCTAGACGACATAATATAACAGGCGATTTTTGACTCCAAGTGTAACTTTTTGTTTGAGGATTTTTTACTCTCCAGATATCGACCAGATCTAATTCACTTTGTAAACATTCTATACTGTTCACGACCGATTTCCTTGGTATCATTATTCCACCTCTTTTATCTAAAGTTGGGTTTAATGGACAATTAAAATCTCCGCCTACAATAATGTTCTCCTTGGAATCTATTCAATTCAATCTAAATTTTCAGTTTGAAGCAAAGTATGCAATTTCTTAAAAAATAGGATCGAGTCTTTGTCTTTGTTTGGTGCATAAATATTGACAAGTACATATACTTTATCATCAACTTGAACTTTGGAAATAACAAAGCGCCCCAAGGGATCCGGAACTGTACAAAGCACTGTACAATTCACCTTATTGTTTATCAATATTGCGGTGCCACTGACATGAATTTGGATTGCCACGTGAAAAAAGCATTCTCCCGCCCCACACACGTTGCCATTGATTTTCTGTTGCTTTATTTGAGTGCGTTTCCTGCAAAAATATCACGTCTGCATTCTTTCTGCGACACCATGTGAAAATGGTGCGTCTTTTTTTGAAATTGCTAACTCCCCTTAGGTTCAAAGAAACTATTTTTAAAGCATCTGACGCGATTTTAACATCCATAAACAATAAACTCCAAATATAAGAGCTAAAATTCTCAACAAAAGAGTGAAGGTTGAAGAAATTAAGAGCCACCATAATAACTTTATACCTGACTGTTTTGAGCTTAATACAAACGAGAAATTTCTTTGCTTAAAGCTCAATAGTGCGATTACTACAAACAAACTTCCCACTGAAATAAAACTGGGTAATTTACAACAAAAGAACACACAAAAAAAAATAAACACATAATCCACCTCTAATAAGAATGAAAGATGGAACAAATCAAACTCCATCTAACATTCAGAGCCCTCTGCTTAACTTGTTAGCCGTAAATGAAATTTGTTGAAACTTTCTGCCAGCCAAATCGATATCCAATCACAGAAGAAAGTAATGACAATTTATATGGAAATATTCCTAACCTCTCGAAATGAGAAATGTAAGCTTATAATTGAAAGTGCATAGCTTAACCAAACAGAATATTACGCTGGAACGAATTTACCGTTGATACAGAGTTTGTCCGGTTCTGCTTTACTAAAAGATACCTTCATACCGTTTCTTTTTGCTTCCTTTAACTTCGACATCTGTTTTCGTCGGCGCTCAATAATTTCTTGCGGATAAGCTTCTAGAACTTTAATCTCGGGGCCTTAAAGATGAAACTGGAAAAATAGCACATAATTATTGCCAATGCTCTATAAAAAAAATAATATTTGCTCAAAAGTCCTACTTCTTTTTCCAAAGTTCTATAGATATATTGTAGCACTTTGTTTCTTAAGCTAAGCTGCAAATAATTCAATGTTATTCCTTCAGTGGTTAAAGAAGATTTTTTAAGTTTTGAACCAAACACAAAAATAGCTTTACTTTGAATACAAATGTGGTCTCCTCTGCATCTGTTTTTTAGGGATGTCACGCAATGCTTCCCCCCTCCCCCCCCCAAAAAAAAAAAACAGCAGAAAAAAAAAAGAAAAAAATAGAAACAGGTGCTCACGTCCGAACAACATTCCTTTCACGAAATTAGCCAATCACTGCTTCCATTCCATCTTCAAGAACGTTTTTGTGCCAAATTCACCCTTTGAAACTTGCCCAATCAGAGACTGTTTTTTATCTTTGCATCCTGTTGTGGGAGAATCCCCGAGATGTCAAGAACATGCAAATTTCTGGCCTTTTTTTATGGATGCCGAAAGATACCGGCGACGCTTGAATGAGCTTTGTATGTAGCTGAAGACTCTTGAAAGTGCAAACTAATTATTGGAGGCTTTCAACTCAAATATTTATCGTTGAGAAGGAAGATGACTATTTTAATTTTAGTTGTTTTTTTTTAAATGTAGCACCTGTTTGAAACTGCTGAACTTCATGAATAGAAAGTATAAATGGCTGTTAACAAAATTTGTCTGCCCACTGGATTTCAAAACTAACTACCACTCACAGTTCAGGAAATTTTGAAAATAATCCCGTGAGTAACTAACATACTCGCTTTGGTAAAGTGATCCGATAAATTTGCGTAAATCTCTTACCTGGCTTCAAGATTAAAGTTTTGGTCCTTTATAGCCATCCTTGAAACATAGTAGGCAGCATTAAAACTGCCAGCGTTTCCTTCCAGGTGTAGGTTTAAAATTTATAATGGTCCCACCTGTGTCAAGCCTGATGGTCACATAGTCCGATGTTCTTTGTATTACTGACCATTGTTTTCCTCAATGGCAGTTTAAAGATGATACATGTGCAGTCCATACCGTGCAGTCTCAGTCCTCAATGTTTGTGAGCCTCACACGATGGAATGCAAATCGATCCTATTTATTACAAACCGCTTACCTTATCTTTGAGGTGCATTTTAAATTATTTTTGCAACAGTTTCCTTGAGTTTTACAGTTATGAAGGTTTTTCATCAAGTGATATCAGAAAGAATGAAGCATAAAGCTTCGCATCGATAATGACGGTTGACATAAAACTTTGAATTTGCTTCACGTAAGTAGATGGAAAATGCTACATTTTGTGACATCTGACATGAAACAAAACAAAAGTCATAAACAATCTCTGGAGAGTGCGCAGAACAGACTGGAAATCATCTTTAATCACCTAGAGTTCTCCAACCTCGTCCCCAGGGGTCCCTTTTGTCATGCGCTGGAAATCGGGACCCCTGGCCAGGTCCAACGACATTCTGGTTTTGAATGGTTTTGTAAACACAATAGATCGAGACCAGAACCAATCAGATTTGTTAGACTTGACTCTGAGTATGCGCAGAGTGACGGCAAGTCCGTGAATCGCGGACTTCGGGAGTTGGACCTGGCCAGAGGTCGCGATCCCCGTCGCTAACCAAAAGGATCACGGCCTCTGGGAACGAAATTGGTAGAGTCCTCTTGAAAGGTTTGTAGAAGCACTCTTTTGGACAACTCTCTGCACACAAACATGTATGAACAGTAAACGGTGATCCAAGGAAGAAATTGAAAAATGCCATTTCCATTTTGTTTTTACAGCAGGTGTTTTAGTTTCCAATCTCCCCGTGAGTATCACATTACTGATCAATGAGAAAGTCACAAATGAAAACTAATTAGTGTCAAAACATTCTTTGAACGATTTCAATGTGAGCTCGCCTTGGTCAGCAGTGATAGCTTTATGTTGACTGACAAAAAATAGAAATGAAAAAGAAAATAAAAGCTTAGATTTTGGGGATCAAATTTCTCTTAAGGGCAACTATTTTACAGAGCGAGGTCTCCAAAAGGCAATTTCGGTAAACCTTGAGCTTAAAGTGCCACAAGAAAAAAGGAACATGGAAGCACAAATTATTACTTTAAAGTGCATCAGAGCCACCTTCAATTTTTGAAAATTTAAGGTGGCTCGGAATGCCACCTACAAAACTCTTTTAAACTTTGCCAAAACTTGCGCCTTATCTTGCTTATCAACTGTTGATAATATTAAAAAAATCACTGTGCTGTTTTTCAATTACAAGTCCCTAAAGCTGTAATAGTATCGCAGTTATCGCAGTTAAGTTATCAGCAGTTTAGCAGGTCAAACTGTTGCTATGGCAAGGCTGTGCTCTAGCAACGCCCGATCACCTCAGGCGACGAGCCTCCGTCTTCGGGTGACAGGCAAAAAACATACCTAGTTACCCAGTCGGGCGGCTTCCTTTTTAAAATTTAACTTAGAGATGAAAACAGTCTCACAAAAATTTGTCTTAGTTTCCCTTTTTGATTTCTTGTGTTGCATTGAAGTTTACCAAGCAAAATGGCTCAATTCCAGAATGTTTAAATCCATCTGTCAAAACATTGGTATTTCAATGGTTTGGTTCTATCCGCATGTTTAACACGTTTACTACGGACAGCAGTTTCCTTGCATACTTCGCATAGTGTCAACAAAAAGTCTTCTTATAATGTGGTGAGTCCCGAATTGAAGGAGAATGTGAACTAAATTAACAAAAGCATGGAGGGCAAAGAGGGAAAAAGGACTTAATTTTTCCACATATATCAACCACTTTAACTCAGAAAACGTATAAATTTTCTCTTTCTTTGTGGACTTTTGACAACGGTATTACAAAAAATTGCATGTGAATCTTTTATCTTTGGCGTCTGTAAGTAGGATAAAATTATGCCCCAGAAACAATGGAAGACATTCTTATATGAGTGTCAATTGGTTATCATATATTAATTAATAATGTTATCCGATAATTGTAATTAATTAATCTAGTAATTAATTTTTTATTATTTTATTCATTTGGGCGACTGAGCTCGACTTCTGGGCACCCTAGCCTATGAGGCAGCGGGAGTCCGATTTGTTTATCACGAGTATGATTACAGACTGAATTGGACGACACCAAGTCCTATTATCAATTAATCTTAAAAATTACAATTTCCGAGAAAAAGAAAAATAGCTAAGTCATGAAAAAAGGGGGAAATTACTTAAATAACTGACAAAGGAGGCGCAAACATTCTAAGGTTACCGGCAAATACACAAAAGCGCGCGCGCACTCACACGTGATTACAACTTTGAATGTGATTGGCTTATTGCACTGTCCGATAACAAACTGTCCAATAACAAACTTTCCAATAACAACTTGGCAAGCGAATTAATGGAAAATAGGACTTTTTTAAACCAATCACGAGAGGAAATTGTATTTTTTATGATAAGTCACATAATCGGCGCGCGATCACGTGGGTGTCCAATTACTGGTGTCCGATTTGAACTTTTTGTAATTGGATACCTGTAATTGGATACCCACGTGACTTACACGTCAATTACGCGCGCTTTGATGGCTTTTCGCAATGTTACGCACAGTTTTTAACATTTCTGAAAAGCGCTACAAATGTTTTCGCTCAAAAGAACTTCCCAAAAGACATTTTTAATTCCAAAATTTGTTATAGATTCGATTAATTGGTAATTGGACCTCGTGTCGTACAATTCAAGGAGTAATCGTGCTCGTAATTTTAAATCGGCTTCGCGTTTCGCGCTCGTCCGATTTGGAAATTACTCGCGCGATTACTCCCTGAATTGTACTCCACTCGGTCCAATTACTATTATTAACCAGAGCGCACATAAAATACAGTACTG
>OX419342.1:2886200-2888700 GCA_948470475.1 Galaxea fascicularis | reverse complement strand
GAAGGCTGTAACTCCAGAAATTGTCGAATTCCGAAGAGTTTTGCTTTTTATGTAAAGACAATTTTTCGCTTCCGAAATCTAAGATAAAAGTATTGGGAAAAGTGCACTAGATATTCCCTCTTCAATCCTCAAGGCGATGAAGGAAGATAAAAGTTTTAGTCGAGAGGAAAGGTTTTACATCTGCCGGGGTGTTGAAATACAGAAAGATTATCAATCTGATGAAATCAATCGGTCCGCGTCAAAAGACTAGCTGAAGAACCAGGAAAATTGCCAGAGGCTAAAAAGAGCCTAAAGTTTGGAGACACGTCCAGTGCTTCATGTGAAAATTCACAGCATCTGCAAGTCCAAGATGTCAGTCCTGTTACACTGACAGGATATATCAGACACTCGAGACAGTGTTTCATCGGCCATCCAAACACCTCGAATTCCGTCAAAAATACTCCGCTGCGCGACGTATTTTCAACTCTCTTCTCGGTGTTTGGATATCCCGATGAAACACTGTCTCTCGTGTTTGATATATTACATCAAACACGAGAGACAGTGTTTCATCGGGATATCCAAACACCGAGAAGAGAGTTGAAGTACGACGCCCAGCGGAGTAATAATTTTTTGACGGAATTCGAGGTGTTTGGATGGCCGATGAAACACTGTCTCGAGTGTTTGACATATCTTCTCAATTGAAACAAAAACTGAGGAATTAACGGAGAAGTAAAATTGTCAAAATCTAAACCCCCTTCACGGTTGTGATTTCCTTTGTTTTGACTTGACGAATTATTCATGGATTTGAGAAATTTCTGTGACTTATCCCTGTGGTAACACATTTCGTAAGGAACTGACAAACGATCTTTCATTCATTCATAAAGCAATCGTGCATGGACTAAAGAAAGGATAAAGAGACGAATAGTCGTAAAAGAAACACAACATTTTGCTACAAAAACAAATAGTCGGGCCCGGTAATGTAAACACTGCAAGATAACTATCCTTTCAAAGATAACAAGAGAGAGGCTATACTGTCACCGGACGCACTGAAAGGAGCTAAACCAAAGCTAGACAAATGCTTCAGATGGCATATAAAGGACCACAATCGCTAAACAGAAACAACAAGGGTCAAAGCAAACTGGCGATAAATGCAGAATTTAAACCCAGAAATGACCTTTGGTCTCAAAATACATAGCATGCGACACTAAAGCAAATGGCTGTTTCACTGAATCACTGTCATCATCATATGCTATCCTCTAAACCACTGTCTTGCCCCGCTGAAAGCAAAGAAGCTAAATCGGTCACTAGAACCGAGATAGAAGCGGCAAACACGCGAACAGGAGTCGTCCAACCCCATGTTACGTGGCGATCTATAAACAGTGGAATATTCTTCATTTTCCACTGCTTTCCTCTGCGAATCTGTACTTATATCACTCAGACAAATAGCACTTATTCAAGCGAGGTTAGCCGACTCACTTGATCTTTCATTAGGCTAACTAAGGTGAAACGACGACCACTACGTTCCTTTCACGTTGAGGTTGCAGTGAAGAACACTTCGGGTAATCCCTGAAATATCATGGACTTTCCAAACCCGGTGGGTAAGTTCACGAATACATCCTTTTTATCTAGGACATTGGATCTTAAAGCCCCTCCTTATTGCCAATTAAGCCTCTGGAATCCAAATCTCTCGCAAACTTTTCTGAACGTCGACTGCAAGTAAACCTCGACATCTTCCGCCATTTTCTTTTACACGCGCACTCGTATGCTTCACGCACAACACGCGTGTTTAGTTCTGGATTTTTATGAACTCGATTGTGATTCGTCCCAACAAAATGACGTCATGGAAATCGTTTGTGGAGTCGTTTTCGCAGACGTTACTTTTCGGGCGGAGAGAAGCGACAACCGGAAATACGTCTGCTCTCGCAGGCTAGCATTATGCCTGATGCTCTAGATATAGTATTATGCTCAAAATTATGCCGCCATAATCCGGCAGACCCTACTCCTGGAGCGTCGCCAAAAATAATGGGCTCTATTTCCACCAAAGTCTGCCATCCCCTGACTCGTCCCCAGTCGTCTTCGTAGAGCACACGGCAGAGCGCGAGGTGGTGGAGCAGGGGATGATGGGAAGGGAGAAGGGGAGAATGTCTACTTTGAAAGAACTGTATTTTAATCTTTATATACACCGAAAATTCACGTCTTGTCATTTCATAACTTACCATAAGTACTTAGTTCGTGGATGGACTCGTTCAGCTCTTCACAGGTGGAAGGACGCCATCTTGGATGAAATCCCAAGTCATGATAAAACACTTACGATTGCCAAACAGATAAAAGAAAAACATCCGAATAACAAGTTAAACACAGCAAATCAATCTATGGCGAAGCACGTGGCTGAAACGGCCTCGCACAACTTTTCGACTCCTGGAACAACTTTTCGACACAGGATTTCCCAGTCGTCTTCCACCTTCAATTTCTCCCTGCCCATCTCACCTTGCGCTCCCTTTCTTAGTACCCATCTCTCCCT
>OX419342.1:2863700-2881200 GCA_948470475.1 Galaxea fascicularis | reverse complement strand
GAGCGACTCTTTATTTTTAAGAAAACTTTCCCTCCATTTGTTGGAGAAATGATTGTTGACTTAGTTGTTACTTAAATATCTATTTTCAATATTGTAATGGCAAGGTATTGAACTTGGATAAATATGTTTAAGTTAGTTTGTTCCATGAGCTGGAGCCCAGATAATTTTTGATGTTTTTAACTGCATCACTGTGATTCATGAGCAATTTAATCTATCTGGTACAGTGACAGGGTAAAAATTGTTTTGTGTGTGCGTCATAATGGCCACCAACTTTTTGGAATTGGCTACCACTTTAAAATATTTAGGAGCCAAGTGGCTACCGGAAAAAAAAAGTTAATTTTACGCCCTGCAAGTATATGCTTTTGAGGGACAAAATATTAAGTTTACTGTGGACATGTTGCTTACTTGCATTCTCTATTGTGATGCCGTGCCTGGTTGTCCCCCCCCCCCACTCAGGCTTGACATTAGGGAGTTTACGCAACTACGACGACGACGGGAACGAAAACGTCATTTGAAAATGAAAGTTCCCGTTTCTGTTACTCTTTCGTGATTATCAGTCCGGAATATCCCAATATATTAGGACATCCATGACGTCACGAAACCATTGTTCCAACCAATGAGGATGCGTGTTTTGGTTGGAGTCTCGTGTTTCATAACAAACCAAGAAATTCAAGATGGCGGACAAAGAGAGATTGGCGATTGCTTTCCAATGCGATGAATACGAGTCTTCAGGAGGTATAAATTTATCGCAAATTGGGTCAAATATTGTCGAAGTTATGAAAAAAGGAAAGTTCGTGTTCGCACTCCATGTCACAGACAAATCTCCCCTGATAAAGTTTACCCTCCGACCGAACTGAGAAAAGCACTAATCTTAATTTAGCGCTGCGGGGCAAGTTTGACGAACTGTGTTTGTCATTCTTTGAAAAAGAGACGCTAGAATTGGTAAGTTTCTTTACTCGGCATTTTTTCAGTGTAGTAATGATCAACTTGGGAATTCACTCTTCTCCTCTATCTACCGGCTGAAATCGACAGGACGCGTGCGTTCATAAGCTGAATCATTTCGAAAATTATATTTAATTTTGTCCCGGTAAAAGATATCATATATGTTTAACAAAACCGCAAGTTGTAAATTACAAGGAAGCATTCACAATCCATTCACAAATTCCAAGGTTTTATCAGTTATAGCTTTTTTTAAAGACAAGAAAACAAATTTAGTCTTCAAACTTAAATCCACGATATATTTCAGTCATTTATTCATTTGCCCACATCCTCTGATCCTTGGGCACTTTTAAGACTGAATTTGCCTCTTGGTTGAATGCAGGACCTGAAACAAATCATAAGTATTTGAAGTTTATTAAATCAGTTACAGATGCCAATTACAAATGTATTTTTGTTTTAACATACGAATTTATCTTGAATGTAGTAGAGAGTTCCCTAAACTTGTCTGATGACTCTTGTCACAACTCCTGTTTTCATGATTATTATTCCTAACTCTCTATTCCATAGTACTAACCTGCTAACCAACCTGATTTGATTGTTTCACAAATAATTGAATAATGTTGTTCGCTCAACACTACATTCTAAACTTTTGTAACTTTTCAGTGTTTTTTTTTCTGACCATCACCTGTGTAAAAGGGGTATTTTTGGAAACTTTTGTTACAATTCTGATAAAATATTTTTCATTCCATTCTAATTGCTAGCATAGATGATCATTATAAACCATGTTTTGAGGTTTGACCCGCTTCCCCACCCTCACATAAATTCCATACTTTACCTTTAAAAAATGGGTTACAAGTCACCCTTGGAATTTAGGGGAAGATAAGGATATTTTTTGGAACTATGCAGTACTCACATCCTCCCAGGCCAACCTAAAGACAAGATGTGGCCAAAACATTTTATATGTAGAAGGCTACATTCCAAAAATAAGTAAAATTGTACCACAATAAAAAAAAGTGCCCCACGGTACAGAAGACTTGGGGTTACACCCAACCCCTGGATACCAGATAGTCCCTGTTAAACTACATCGACCTCTGTATACCCCTAGTGGACAATGTGTAGTTCCAGAAAATATCCATACCCCCTAAATGGTTATGTACACTTCAAGAATGTAATGGATGAAAATAAGAGGAAAAAAGTTCAATTCACACCACAAAGAGTTGGCTATACCTTCTTTGCACTTCAACTTATATTTACAAGAAAAGACAAGTAATGGAAAGTCCATACGGACATTCATATGAAAATTCAGACAAAGTAGAAATACATATAACTTTTAAAACTATTCATCTCCTTGTAAATGTTCTTCATTTTGTTGCTGATCCAGTTCAACTAACTTGCTGATCTCTTCATAGAAATTATGACCTCCTTCTTGGTTGAGGACAATCTCTTTTGAACAAAGGCTACCTTTTCCTTAAAAAATTCTAGCAAAGAATCAACTTAACTACAAGATTTTCAGCCATCTTAACTACATCTGCCTTCTTGATGTTAGTCAGCTGTGATGATGCCTCCCTCTCTTCTTGTGTCACATACAATGTTGTCAGAGGCAGGTCAGTTCTTGGTTTACCATTGATGTGAACCTCCTCAAACACCATTTCTCTGTTGACACTAGCAACTTTGGTAAGATTCACCAAACCTTTGTCCAGAGGCTTACCCTCAAGTGACAAATAAATAAATAAATAAATAAATACATAAACAATTGGATACCGTTACTTTTTCACTGTTTTTGAAAGTCTACTACTTTTCTTGACTCTTTAAAACAACACCTGAATTTTCACTGACCTATAAAAATATTGGTTTGCCATAATGGTATTCTCCAAATATTTCAGCAGAGATTTTCAGAGAAAAATTATATTTGGTCTATCAGGTTAACATGATAAAATGTGCTCCACATGTATATTCATTCCACTCAAACTGTGAATAATAATTTGGCCAAGTCATCTCTAGTTCGAGACAGTTGTGCTTCTTCTCTTGGATCCTTCATTCCAAACCAGGCAAACTTTGTGCTTCAAAGTAAATTTAAAAAAGGCAAGTTTTAACACAACCATAACCTTATTGCACTGAACAGCTTATCTTGCGGTTGGAGAAAAAAAAACTTATAGCCTGCAGTTTTCTGGGGAAAAAAGTGTGCTGATGTTTTCTTGGGCTTAAAACATACTTTGGGAAATATAATAAAAACAACATAACCTAAAATATTAAATAAACCGGCCAAGGCAGCATTGAATCATGACTGAAAAAAAAAAACTTTCCAAGTTCATCATGGTTCCTAAAGATTGTCAACCACTCTCTGGCTGTCATTGCACCATTCTCCTAGCATTTTGATGCGTTATTGACTTCTTCCAGCTGGGTGTCAAGGCCTTCCCCTTTCGAGTTTGTGCTAACCAATTATCATCAAAAGGCTAAGAGAAAACAAGACACAGACATTAAAAAGAAAAGAAAAGCCCATTTTAGTCACCAACAAAGTAAAAACCGGCTCAAGTCGATCATGTTACTCTTGAGTAATAGGACAGCGATTCTGACTGCAATTAGTTCCCTAACGTCCAGAAAAGTCTACCAAACATCTAGCTTGTCTACCATGTTGGCACTTGGCATGATGAAAGTTTATGGACTTAAGAATCGAAGAAAAATACTGCGAGCGTCGTTAAAAATACGTGAGTACTAGAAAAAAACAAAAGTTCTCCACCTACCTTTGAAACGTGACGGAAAATCGTCCTACATCGTTGCGCAAAAACCGAATAAAGTCTCTCAGAATAACCCGAATCCGATCAACTAGCATCCAAAATGGCTGTTGGAATCTTCCTCTCCATAGCTGTTCGGTAAAAGTCCCGGATGGATGCTCATGCAAGGCACAGGACAGCGGATTTAAACTTTGCCCGGGGGATTTTGAAAAGCGGACGCCATTTTCCTTGAGAACAATGGTTTCGTGACGTCATGGATGTCCTAATATATTGGGATATTCCGGACTGATTATTCCAACTTGTTCAGCTTAAAAAATGCTGGCGAACTGTCCAGGGTTTGAATTAGTGTGAACGGTGTTAAAGTAAAGAAAAAGAAAGAAAAATTTACTGTCATGTGGTCACGTTGCGGTAAAAACCGAAAATTTTGTCATTTCACCTCGTCGTTTTGCAGACGACAGCAAAGAAATGTACCAAAAGGTAAAACGCACGTGCCGAGCTATTGTTTTTGCTCATTAAGCCTATTGTTGTGTGGCGTTCTCGTTGCCGTCGCCGTCATAGTTGCATAAACTCCCTATTAATAGGTGCATTACCTACAAGAACATGAAAATTCAGGCCTTTGTTTACAGACACGGTGTTAAATATTATACCATTACTGTGACTTGTAGCACGATACACATGTACATCAGTGGTTGCTGAAATATATTTTGCAATATCTTTGCAAGCTAACGACGGATTTCGTTCAAACCTTCTACATTACTTCAGCAAGGATTGTAGTTAAGTCATATGTTAAAGAATTATCATTTGGAAGAACCAAGGAATAAAAAAATCTTGAAGACGCAAGAAAATAGTTACGAAATCAGCATGTAACGCGTAACAGCTAATTTGCATGAAATAGTTAAAAACGTAAAATTACACCCTCAAAGCAATCCCTTTTAGAAAATTCAACCGAGCAGAAATATTAAATACGAAAAAATGACACTATACGCAAAATTACAGTCCTCTACATTTATTTTCCAAATAGCGAGAAGTATAACTCTAAGGACGGTTGCAATAAAGTGCCTGTGTAACGCTCAAGGTCCAACAGCGCTCCATGCCTTACAAATATGAGGCTGGCGACTTCCAAACGCATCTACAAAAGAAGAGAATTTGTCTGAGTAGAGTTCATAACATTGTTTACAATCGAGTAAGAAAGGTTTTCAAAGATTGCTGACGGCGATGAAGAAATAAAGAATTTTCGTGATCGGAAACAAATCTGTTGAGTACTTTCGATGAGTAAAATTAAACATTACTTACCCACAAGAGAACCTGTATCTCAGCCTCCAGTGAACAACGGTTGCTGATACAAAGTTGCAACACAGTTCAGTTACTGGTCTTCATATCCTGCTAAGTGTTATAGTCTTCAGTAGGTTTAAAATGAAGAAATTCTACAAACAGTGAATCGGAAACATATTTCCAGTTGAACGCCATGCAAGCGTAACGATCAAATTACCACCACGCTCGTAGCAGAAAACTTCCCGAATGAAAGTACAATGCAAGCCATTTTCCAGCTGAAATTTACAAGAAACATCGAGGAAGACCTGTGTAACCTCTCCTTAGTATGTGGGGGTGTTTTTATAACAAAGCAGGGGCAAAAAGTAGGAGACCATGAGGTAATCTTGATTGCGTTACAATAGTGCACGAGGTTGGTCAAGCGTTGAACCGAGATGAATACTGAGAGGAATAGCCTTTCAAATGCTGAAAAGATGAAGAAAAAAATTGCCTCTTTGTAGTATACATGAGTTAGAAGTAGTTGGGTCGGTTAATTTTGTTGTATTTTAGCAATAATAGTCATGCTAAGCAAGCCAAATAGTCAGGTGCCACACCCAAAAAGGATTCCAGGTAATTTCTAAAGTAAGGTGTAAACAAGAATTATACTATGAAATTTTTCCAAATATGTTTGTTTGATGTTAATTACTTAATATCTGGCAAGTAAAGATGTTTTGGGGATATTTTACACATTTTCATGAAAGTGCCCCATGTTACACTGATGTACATGTGTATCGTGCTACAAGTCTGTATCTTTGGGTTTACCTCGGTGTAAAAACCTGTGAAGTTTTTCTTTGGTTTGTAGCAGTAGCTATTAGGGTTAAGGTGGATTAATTCCACTGTCGCGTAATTTTTACGTGCGTACGGACGTAAACTTTAACTGGCTTTACGTGCGTAAATAAAATAGAGACGATGTATGAAAAGCCGTGCGTAAACGTAAAAGTTGAAGCTCGCTCAACTTTTACGTTTACGTCCGACCTTCCATACATCGTCTCTAATTTATTTACGCACATAAAGCCAGTTGAAGTTTACTTCTGTATGCATGTAAAAATTACGCGACAGTGGAAATCCACCGTTAGGCCCAGCTCAAACATCAAACTTTACAGTACATGTGCCGAACCAAATAAATAGATTCGGCACATGTAAAGTTTGATGTTTGACTTGATGAGGTTCGACAGATTTGTTTTTGGCTCGACCCGCTAATTCCAATTTTAAGGCTCCTCTTTGGTTGTTTAATCCTAACCACATACATGCATGGAGTCACCTACTTCGACTTCTTCTACCCCACTTGATTACCCTAGCAAGAAAAACAAGCTTCTTATTTCCACAATTTGTCTTTCCCACATTTTTTCTGCCATTTTGGTAAGCAATTTCTGCCGTTTGCAGTAGTGTCATGTTCATTTTTGCAATAAAGTTCGACTAAATTAGGTTAGACGTTTGTATAGACTATGGAACTTAATTACTTCAGTAGCCGAAAATTTAAGCCTTTTGTAACGACCCGTGTTGGGGAAATACAGTCTTTGACCGACCCAGAACAGTGGAGGCATGTGCCAACCAAGCAGAATCCAGCTGACGTGTTGACAAGAGGACTAAGTGTCTCTACACTTATTGATGAAGAAAGCTGGTGGAAGGGTCCAGCGTTCTTGATGCAAGAGGAAACAGGATGGCCAGAAAAGAAGATTGGAATCAAAAAGGAAGCTGACATAGAAGTCTGCAAGCAGTACCGAGAACATTCACAGGAACGCTCATTTCTTTCCACAGTGACAGAAGACCGCTTGGATCCGACCAGGTACTCCAGCTGGACTAGGCTTACAAGGGTGTCTGCAACAGTGAATCATTTCCTAGAAAATTGCCTCCTGCCATCAATGTTACATATGAAAGCAGCTCTGGGCCCAGAGGAAATTATCACTTCAGAAATGCATTTCATTAGACTGGCTCAACAAGAAGAATTTCAGGATAAAATCAAAGCACTTAAGTCAGGAAAAGGGCTATGGATGAAGACGGTGTACTTAGGTGTGACGGAAGGCTCAAATTCGCAGATATCTTACCTTGGGAAACTCGCTATCCCATAATTCTTCCCAGAAATCACCAGATAACTAAGCTGATCATAAAGGACAGTCCAGAGAAGAACCAACACGGAGGCACAAACCAAGTCCTTGCTCACCTTTCAAGCCGATACTGGATAGTCTCAGCCAGAGAAGCCATCAGAGAGTGGGAGAAAGAATGTTTCATGTGCAGACGGAGAAAGGTCCCCCCTTCCAAACAAGTTATGGCTCCCTTACCAGAGCTTCGAACCCAGAAGTCTTTGCGTGCTTTCAGTCAGACATCTATCGACTTTGCTGGACCATTCTATACCAAGCAGGGAAGAGGAAAAACCCGGCATAAAAGATATTTGTGCCTGTTTATGTGTTTAGGAACGAGGGCAGTACATTTAGAGGTAGCGTATGGCCTTGACACCGACTCTTTGTGCTAGAGTAATAGACTTAGCCCTCCCCCCATAGTCGTTGTTGTTATGTGACATTTATCACATGCGCTTTAGTTTCCAAATAAGGCAATAGCATGTGAGTGAAAATATACGGTGAATTGTGAGTTGAAAAGCGAGCGAGTTTTTGCGAGTTTGCCGATTAAAAATTCATCAAAACACAACGCAATCGAGTGAGTTTACTGTTTACCGATAGGTGTTCGGTACATCTTTTCTGAATGCATTCTTCCGAATGGTGTCCTGGCGCGGCCTCCCAAGAGATGTCCTTTCGGGTAATGGCACAAATTTTGTCGGAGCAAGCAATGAATTAGAAGAGTTAGCAGGCTTAGACAGAGAGATGATTCAGGAGAAAACAGCGTGCTATGGCGTTAAATGGCACTTCAACCCGCCTCTTGTCCCGCACTTCAGTGGCGTCCATGAGGTGATGATTAAAGCTGCCAAAAAGGCCATCAATGCCATCTTAAGCAGTGCAGATGTCACAGATGAGGATCTTCTCAGTGCAGTTGTTGGAGCCAAAGGTTTGATAAATTCTCGTTTATTGACCTATCAATCAGTGAACCCACAGGACCCAGTCCCTCTTACCCCCAACCACTTTCTGCATGGGCAGTTCGGGGGTCGGTTTGCACCAGATACTGTTGATAGTACAGCCTTCAATCCTTGCAGACATTGGAGGAGGGTCCAAGAACTTGTTCGTCATTTTTGGCATCGCTGGTTAAGAGAGTGGTTGCCTAGCGTGAATGCCAGAAAGAAGTGGTTTCGAGAACAGGAGAACTTTCAAGAGGGAGATGTAGTCATCGTGATGTCACCAGACACCCCTAGGGGACAATGGCCATTGGGGCGCATCACCAAAGTACACCCTGGACGAGATGGAAAAGTTCGAGTGGTGGACGTACAAGTTGGGAAGAGTGTCTTCAGAAGACCAGTAGTTAAGCTTTGTCCTCTAGAACATTGTGATTGGGACATGAACTTACGATTTTACTCAGAGACAATGAAAGTGTTTTCAAGAACTTTATTCAGTTGAACTTTAACATGCAATTGTCATTTTTTTGCATTGTTGATATTGTCATATCAAGGAAGGGAAAATGTTCAGAAGGACTAGGAACTAGTTTTATCATGGACATGCACAGTGTAGGCGAGTTCGAGCACGAGGTTTTCTGATTCGGCCATGTTTGTTGTCACGAACCAGGTTCAGTGTTGTCTGTCCATTAAACAAGTTTAAAGTAAGAAACGATGTCTTATCCTTGAAGTTTTGACCCTTTTGCAAGAACAGCTTGCAAGGAGAACTGTCAAAGAGATTTATCTTTTACTTTGCATGAGTGTTAAAAGAGAGCCAATTTCTAACTCTTGAGATTTTGAGGTTGGGTCACATTGGTACATTTTGAGAAAAACAGCAATAAACCTACTAGTGCCTGTTTAATGGTGTTCAAATTGTTCAAGTTTAACATAGAATGGTAGAAGACTTGGCAAGAAGTCATTTGAAAAAGCAAAAATGTGTTGGTCTGTTTTTCTAAAGGGTTAAAACTTTGGCTCTACAACTCCATCTAAACTGTAGTGAGCCACTTAACCATGGCAAGCCCACAAAAATTACTAACAGTGCTATCTAGATATAATGGTTCGGCATTTGCTCTGAGTTAAAATGCGCTTGATGGTTTGCTTATCTCTGAGTGCTTCTGTATTGAATTGTATGTACATGCATATTCTTGTAGATGAAGAACTTCATTAAGAATTCAGTTTTCATTGGTTTGTTGGCTGTGTGTTCTTGCTAACACCTTTCTTTCCCTTGTACAGTGAAGATTATGACAAACCGAGAAACTGGCAAATCAAGAGGCTTTGGTTTTGTATATTTGAAGTCTGCAGCTGATGTCGATTTTGCAATCACTTTCTGTGAAGACCTGGTAATTAGTTGTTTTATCTGGCCATTGTGTTCAATCAAGAAGTCTTTTAAAGAAAATTGTTTAATGAAATGTTCATTTGAGCAGACCCTTAAGTACATCCTGAAGGCTGTCCACTTTTCAAATACTGGCTAAAAGACTGTTGATGAAAATAAATACAAATCAATGATTGCTATAGATTGGCAGATAGCAGAACTGAATCGGGATTAAAAAAAGTCAAGTGTGAGCTATCATGATGTTGATTGTCAGTAGAATACAATAGAGAGATTAAGCATGACGTTTACGGCTAACAGGAAACGGCAGGCTCCTGCTCATCATAAAAGCGTGAAAAATCTCTCATTTTAACTTGTCTCATTTGCTTTGAGAAGTTGCTTGCTATCTGGAGGCTAACAGGACAGAAATGAGCTTATATCAAGCAGGGTTCTTACTTTTTTGGCAAAACCCTAATTGCACTCCGACGTTTGCCGTTTGGCGTAAACGTCATGCTTAATCTCTCAAATATCACCGGAAAATCAACAGGAAAATAATTGTCGTCAATAATTTTATTGTCTTTCTATACCATTAGATTCCTGTTTAGATTGTTCCTCAGACTCCATCAACCTTTGCAATAAGCAAAACAGAAGTGCATTAATATTATGCAATGTAAATTTTTAGATAACACAAAGGAATTCAGAACATAGCTAGCAAATTGCTATTTATAGTGAATATTCTGCCATCAGTTCGCCACAAATCCAAGTTCTTTGAAACATTTGTTTTTAAAGGAATTAGATGGACGAATTATTGTAATTTCAAGAGCTCGTGGAGGAGGAGGGGGATATGGAGGATATGGTGGTAAGGTTAAAATACACGTTAACTCTTCTTTCATTTGTTAGTTAAGTATATTCCGAGTTGTAGTGGTGGGAAGATTTCACTCCATCACTCCTTCACTTCCTAGTAGACATTTGGAATCCTGGGCGGGGACCCCCATATGCAAAGGTCAGGGATTTTTGGCAAAAAATAGAGCCATTAAATTTCAAATTTCATCAGTAACACTTTTTTGGTTCCGTGCCCAGTGATTGTGGGAAACGATTGGTACTGGTAGTTAGTTCATGTTTGATTTGACACAAATACCGGTAAAAGAAAAAAGAAATAGTATGAAAATGATCACTATACAATGTACCGTAAACACCGGCGTATAAGCTGCACTCGCAGATAAGCCGCACCCCGAGTTTGGCAACTCAAATTTTGGAAAAAAATTTGGAAAGAAACTAAAATAAATCAAAAGCGGAGTCTTGAGAAAAAGTCTTACATGTACATGCACTCTCCGAGTTTCTTCAAGTTTCTTCTACGTGTCAACCTGTGTATAATTTAACTCACTGACATTTAAAACAGAGAATTCTAAAACTCTTACCTATAATTTTTGAAAATCCGACTTAGACATAAATTTGATCTTCCTCTGGCATTTTTAATCCAGTGTTTTTCATTCCTGTCCATTTCTCAATAGAATGTACATACAACACCTGATGAACGTTTCAGTTCGTTCGTAGCTTAGTAACCAGGCATTTGATCAGGAGATGTACTGGAAACAAGTAGATTTTTAGTACAATTCAAGACACATCAACGTTTTCTCAATGCAAAAGTACATTTATTTTCACTCATAAGCCCTTCAAAGAGAGTTCGATAATCAATTCAACAAATTTACCATCACACTATTGAACAGCGAAGAAATAGTCAGCCATTTACCACGAGAATACTCGAGAATTGCATGGTATTTTCTTGCTCGTGGTGGATCGATTTCTGCCGAAGCGAGCAGCCATCGTCGACACTGTAAACAACTTTGTGGCAGAATGGAGATTCCCTGCCGAGTGACATTTACCTGCTCAAGAAAGGCAACATTAAACCAGTTAAAAGATCTTTTTAAAATGTTAATTTTGCAAATTTATGGCATGGTGTACAGATGTTCTCGCAGATAAGCCGCATCCCCAATTTGATACGAAAATGTTGAGCAAAAAGGTGCGGCTTATACGCCGGTGTTTACGGTATATATAAGCTTGCATGTATTAGTGGCATGAATCTTGTGGAAGCTTGTAAAGAACACAATGTTCTCCGAAATGAGGAAACAGTATCAAAAACAGTACAAAATTACCTCATCCTAAATGATTGTTAATTATATTAAGTCAACTTTTGTACTTTTTCTTTGCTATGTTGGATCCCATGTAAACAGATTGCTTGGTTGAAAACCAATAATTGTAGCTCAGCTGTATAATTATCTGCCGTCTTAAATTTGTCCCAGAGTGTATTACACATATCATGCAATGCACTTTAGGATTGCAATGCAGTTACATCTCCACGTGTGTTCTTTTACCACTGTGTTTTTGCCAGTGGGTTTGAACTTAAACTTAACCAGCTGATTAAACCCTAAAGTCAGTGGCATTAAAATTGTCACTGTTAACAGACGATCCATTTTCCAAATTGAGTGGCTCTGGATTGTTTCCACTTTGCCGGCAACAATGTGCAGTTCAAAAAAACGAAGAATGTACAAAATTTAGGGACCTTAGGTAGCCTCAGCCTTTTTAATGTATTCAAAATTATTGATCTCAAATTAAAGTTAGTCTATGTAATTTTTAACAAAGTACATGTCTGTAAACTCACCATAAGTAGTGTGTTTGTATAAAACTTTCTTGTGTGAGTGCAAAGCAATAAAATGTAAAAAAAAAAGAGACATAAGTAGATTCGCAGTGATTTTCTTTGTTTTAACATGCACCAAATAAAACATAATTGCCAAACTCTTGCATGTAAACAAAAATAAAGGTGAGAGTTCCACCAAAATAGATTTTTCTAGGCAGAAACACTCTCAAACCTTGAGACTGCTGCCAAGATAAGTGAAACAATGAGTTTAATCATGGATTGCTTTGAAATGCAAACATACTTGGTTTACGTTCATTGTCTGGTTGCCACATTGAGCGTTTTTCCAAGCCTGTATATGGAAGGATTTTGTAGGCCATTAAGTTGAGGAAACCACTTTCCAAGCTGTTTTTCATTATGATTACCTTGGATTTGCAGGATCTGGAGGTGGTTATGGAGGATCATATGGTGGAGGAGGGTCATATGGTGGAGCAAGGTATGTGTACAGTTAGTATATTATTTGGTAGGTGTCTGTTTTATAAAAGAAGAAATGAACTGTTTTTGTGTGATGTTTGTTTTTATGGTCTTTTTTATGATCCTGTTTGCGATATGCTCCAACTCTAACTGTTCATACAAATGTATATTGTTCATGTTTGGCAGCACAGTGCTGGTACAATACCCCAATTTTAGGTGTATTAATTTTTTTTTAATAGCATGAAAGGTTGTTTGAATAGATGCATTTTTCTAAAACATTCTACAGTGTGCACACTGCATGTAAAAGCATGTTACCATCCTGCATATGTCTAGTGTTGCAGATAAGGCCAAAAAACATAGCTATCTGGCGTGCTAAATTTTTCTGTTGCAAGCACTTTCCCTTAGAGTGCGCAGAAATCTTCAGTGTTTGAGGATGGAAAAATCCTGTACCACAAACATATTTGTACCCAAGTTTTGAAATGATCTCATCTACCTTGATTTAACGTTCTGTCATTCTATGGGAAGGGTATAATTCTAATGGAATTGAATTTGTTCTGTTTGTCCATTCTCAATAAAGGCCATGACTGGTAATGATCTGTACTGCTCCATGATTCAACTGTGTTCCTGTCAATCTGTTATTCATTGATGAGCTGAGGTGATAGTAGCAAGAGAAATAAAATTCAGTGTGCTGTCCTGAAACTTGATGAATGATAAACCTCAGCTTATGATGTTCGGTGCTCTGAAGTTGTTCCATGTGCTCTGAAAACCTCTGCTTATGATGTTTGGCTTGCTCAAGTTCCAGTTCATGATCCATGAGTTATGCAGAAAAGTCTCACTATATCGAGTCCAGTGATCATTTTATGTTGATAGTGCCTAGTGTAGCTCAAAGCATTTAGTTTCAAATGCTCTTTTTTATATAATCTACTGTTCATCAAAGAGTTGTTGGCTTGTTAATTCAGCCCAACGTCGGATTACTGTATTTCATTAAAAGAAAACATTTTGCTGTGTCCGTGCAAGTAATGGAAAATAATCGGTGAATTAAAGGAACAGTGGGTCAGCATACCCTGGATGAGAGATAAGAAAAAACAAACAATCTGATCTTTCAAATTAATAATAATAATAATAATAATAATAATAATTTATTTATATAGCGCTATTTCTATTGCTATCCAATAGCGCTTTATAATACTTTTAAAAGAAAATAAACTAACTAACAAAATAACTAAGCTGTAAAAATCAGAATAAAAAGCTAAGAATAATAAACCTCATGATACGAACTTACTAACTACCTACCTAACTAGCTAACTGACTGACTGACTGACTGACTGACTAAATAAGTAATAAACTACCTACTTAACTAAAAAGCTAAATAACTATCCAACCAATAATAAATCATCTAGTAAAAAGCTTTCCTAAAAAGATCTTTTAAGATTGCGCTTGAATTGCACCAAATTATCGCTGGAGCGGATATTCAGTGGCAGTGCGTTCCAGAGTTTAGCCGAGGCTACAGAAAATTCATAGACTTCCTGTTGCAACTTTGAGGGTAGTTTGCATTTGACATTATCAAAACTGTCAACATACAAAGCCCACAAATATGAATGTCCAAGCAGCGAGCTTTTCTAAAGCTTTCTGATGAATTAAGAGCATTTTGTGATATACACAGCTTCTTGGCTGAGCATTTCTTGATTGAGAAGAATTATACGCAACCATGAAAGTGTGTCGTGTTTTAAAATCTTTCCACAGAGTTCATTTTTCTGCCTTATGGCATACATAAACTAATGTATACTCAGTGGAAAAAATATTTCCTTGCAACAAGCGACCCTATGGCCTCAGTACTTTTGATTCAACTTATTTGTTTCACCTAAGCTGCAATTTCAACAACTCTTGAAATTTAATGTTGATTATGTCTTTGTAAACCACCTGCGGCAGCCTTCAAATTCTTATTCCCATGGAAAGCCATTATTAAAAATGCATCTTGGCAGCCTGTTGAAATGTTTTAATGTTATTGCTTGGTAAACTATTCCCGCCAAGTGATTAACCAAAAGACCATAAATCTTTTTGTGCTATGTAAAGTAGACCTTGTCATCTCTTGGAAATGACAGTCTGAAAAAGTGATTGAAAGTTCTGTTCACAACAGAAGTTGCTTTTGGTACAAGTAACCAAATTGCCTAACCTGTATAATATAATCCAAAATGTTACGGTTACCTTTGCAAATGGCTTACTGAGGACATCCAGTCTAAAAAACCCTGGTGGACTTGAGCATTTTGAGTTCAAACCTTACTTAAAATGTTGAACCAGAGAAAAAATTATAGCCCTTTTTGGGATTAATAAAATTATATAGTTCCTTGTTGGAACAGAATTTCCTCAGAATATTCAAACATACCCAGCAATTCAGTCTTGCCCTAAAGTATTCAAAAGCAGGCAACTTTATTTTTCCTGCGATGTTAGTGGCAGATCAAAGGGGACACGCCGGCAGGTGTTGGTTATTCTATACCTCTTGGTTGCATTTCTTTTTAGAAAAAATCGTTTGGTTCAATCTTCACGTATATTCCGAGGTCCTGTTTTTAAGACGCTTTTCTGGGAGAGTGTGATACCTCAATTGTCATCCAATTCAAAGGCTGGATAACGTTATCCACCGGATAAATCGCTACCCAGTTGATAAGTGTTGACAAAACAAACCATTCTATGCGCTGGATAGCGTTATCCAGCTTTCGAACAATCCGGGCCTCCAGGCTAGATTTTTCTTTGCTTTTTTGTGTTTTTTTTTTTTTTTTTCGTTTTGTTTTGTTATTCGATGTGTCGAAGGAAATAAGAGATTGTTCTGATGAAACCTGGCAGGGGCAAAGTAAAAGCTTGAAGGAGGCCATGCAACGACATCTGTGTCAGTTTTTAGTTTTTCATTGGACGTGAGGAACGAAAGGAAAGGCGCAGGTGTCCCCTTCCCTTCTCTTCAGTCCATGTCTGGTTGTAACTGTCCAGAAGTTGTTTTGCGGAATTTTCCTCAGCGGTTGGAAAATCGCCGCGCTCGCTGGTTCAACACTCAGGACTGTATTCTTTCTGGTACTTTATTCACACTTCACGGACACATTCGTTCAATCTGGTAACATTCACGATCTTTCAACGTCTCCCCCGTACACATGCAACATTACTCTATTTATCTACTTTACTGGTAAAGGCGGAAGTTTACACCCTGTTACGTACATCCTTAATTTCCCAATTATTTAATTCCGTACATTACAAGTTTATTGTTCATGACTTTCACTTTAACCTAGACTAATCCAATTACATAACTGTCACCCTTGTGTTCAGGACACGAAATGTCCCACAATCGTTCTCATCACAGGATGTTCCCACCCATTTTGTCCTAAATTAACGTCTGTTTCAATGTTACAATTTATCTTTAATTAGTTCCATACATTACTTAATTATGCAAGCAAATTTTCCACAACAAGTTGGCAGGACCTTCGTCAACATTCCAAATACCTGCAGTTGTAGAATCCAAGCTGCCTGAAGGCTAAGACTCTGGAAGCTGTGGTAAGACTTGATATTTGTTAAGTCGGGTAAGTGTTAAATTTAAAAACTGTTAAAATTTTTAACATTTTTCAACACTCGCACCTAGTGATAGGTGGCCGTCATTAATAATCGTCTTCCCAGGCTTTTTCACAGAATTTATTTAGCCTGCTAAACTGGCAAAAAATCCCGACCCAGGAGCGTATCTAGGAGGAGGGCGCAGGGGGTGCGCACCCCCCTCCCCCCCCCCCTTGAGATGACCTGCGGCTTTCTAACACAACTGGTATTCTGCAAAAAAAAAAAAAAAGTTGTTGTTTATTGGTGTTAGACACGCCATTCCTAAGTGGTGCACCCCTCCTAAAAAAAATCCTGGATCCGCCCCTGCGACCGTTTCAATTGTGTGCGCTTTTAAACCAAGATGTTAATTTTGTTGAGATATCATCATCCAGGGGGGACGCCCATATAAAAAGGACGGGGGGTGTCTCGAAAGGTTTATAGCTGGAGCGTTTGCGGTGAAACCCCCCCCCCGAAAAAAAAAGAGCACGACAGCAGACATTTTGGCAAGCAACTGATTTTTGATTTAACCCGAGTAGGCGGGTTACCCTACCTGGAGTGTTAACAAGCCAGGGGGGTAACCCCAGTTGCCTTGGAAGCACAACAAAGGAGAAAAAATGTGTGAGTGCTAGGTGGACTCTCCCTCCTTGTAAACCGGCCCGTTTTGCATTTTTTTTTTTTTTTTTTTTTGCGGGAGGTTAATTTTAAGAATCAGCGTTCTTTTTTTCGGTATTTTGCGTTTGAGGAGGACGTTTTTGTTGCCGAGAGACAATTTTTGCTATGAACAGAGTCGCAGTTTATTGGAGTTACACGTTTCGGTTTTTTATTCTAAAATTTATTTACATGTAATTGACTATAAAAAATTGCGACAGAACATTTGTAAACTCCACGTTTTAATTCTTCTTTAACTTCAGATTTCACAGCGTCTTACGGATTTATACAGCATCTCACAACCTACGCCGCTTCGAAATTGTCTGAACATTTACGAAATACTTGCTCCATCGAGACCCTCGCGAACTTACTCAGAAAAACAAACTCAAGACAGCAAAGTTCAAAGTACTTATTCAAAACAAAAAATGTCACGTGCACGCAAACTTGGTGCATCGGCGTTCAAGGGTTCTTAAAATATTTTCGGTAGGCACGCATAAAATAAGACACGACAACATTTCTTGAAAGCATTCTAAGATTTGAAAGATAAAAAGCTGAATTAAAAATCGATGACGTTTCGACGTTACCTTATCGTAGTTATCAAGTCCAAAATGAATAAAACTAGGTTCTATACATACAAAGACGTACAATAAGTAACGAAAAATTATTACAAAAAAATACAAGTTGTTACCAAAGCAGATAAAGGCTAATAAAGTCGATCTACTAGTATCCTATGACCTTACAGCTCCCTTCGCCAATCGCCGTCAGTTGATAATCTCATCCAACAACAACAACAACAACCTTTATTCACACTATTCAGGAAGAATAAAAAAAAAAAAGAAGAGAAAAAAATATAGTAA
>OX419342.1:2846200-2856200 GCA_948470475.1 Galaxea fascicularis | reverse complement strand
TAACAGAACTTTTATCATTTTCTTTTAAAATACTTTCGAGTACAGAGTCCTTATTATCAAGATAACACTGCGTTAAAGAACCCTGATTCAAGTAAGAGTATTTTATTTTGATTTCTGCATCATAGACTGTTATATTACTAGGCATTTTGCCTACACGGTCTACATTACACTTCTCATAGAACAAACATGCATGTTCATGGAGAGCCAGTAGTGTTGAAGAATCCCAATAAGTGCATGATTTGATGACAGAGAAACAAACTGCATATATATGGAAACAATAAAATGCTTATTTCTTGATGACTGAGTATCATTCGTTAATTCATTGCACATTGAAATGGAGACATTTGATTGTAAGGCAGTGGTTGATACATAGTGGCATTCATCAATATGACCTATAGTAATAGCACTTATGTGTGATGATGTCAAGATTTCTTTGGTAACATCAAAATGAGGCTTGGTGGTGATCATTCGTGGGAAAATCAAGACAATATTGGCCGTTCCGAAATTCAAAAGGGGACTGGGGCGAGTTTCAAATTTTGAAGTAATAAGCCATTTTACAGTTGTTCGCTCAGTGACCTGGCCTATGAATGGCAGCGAGGTTGCCGGTGACCTTGTATTGATAAACCTCACTGTTTTTATCATGTAAATCATGTTGTTGCAATGCTAACTAGTCTACATTTACATAAGAAAAGCAGAAAGGTTTCTATCAAAACAAGGTCACCCTCAGCCTCGCTTCCATTCATAGCCCAGGTAACTCTGCCACAACTGTAAAATGGTCTATTGATAAATTGACACCATCACATGAAAGATAACATCGAGATTGGTTGCTTGACCAAGTTTGATTCTTTTAGGTTGAACAGAGACCAAGTTATGGACCTTGAAACATGGTTCGAAGTCCATACAAACCTCTAATTTTGAGGCTGCGTCCCACAAAACCATGGTTTTGGGGGACGCTGTCACAAAATTAGAGATGTTTGTATGGATTTTGAGCAATGTTTCAAGGTCCATAACTTGGTCTCTGTTCAACCTAAGAGAATCAAACTTGCTCAAACGACTAATCTCAATGTTATCTTTCATGTGATGGTGTCAATTTATCGATTACTTCAAAATTTGAAACTCGCCCCAGTTCCCTTTTGAATTTCGGAACGGCCAATAGGGCACTTTGAAGGACGTGAACAAAACATGGACCCCCGGTCCATGGACCAACCCCGTGGACCTGGTCCATGGACCACCCCTGTGGACCATCCCTAACTTAAGAAACAGAACTACAACAAAGCCACAAAACTAAATTCAGCACCAATAGATGACTAATCTTAATTTCACAGCACTGTTGACGTGATGACGTTTTCAACCTGCAAGAATATCGTATCAAATGGAAACCACTGAAAGCATGTTGTCTTGCGTTCACTGTAAGCGTGATTATTTCGAAAAGGGTGCCATTTGAAAGGCCGCCATCTTGCATATTAACAGACCTGCCAACCCCTGATAAAGGAAAATGTGGAGATTGTATAAAAAATAGTGAGATTCTATTTTTTTCCCGATCAAGATTAAACAAACCCCTTTTCCATCGAGGAAAGTCAGTAACAGTTTATTTAAATGTTTTATTTCTGTTCCCTGTTGTAAGAAGATGCAGCTTTCTTTGATGATTCTAATAGGTCATCACCAGGAAACTAAACATGGGTAGTCACACTTCGCCATCCGTCAAAAGGAGGTCCAGTCGGAACTTCTTCCGATGACGGAATCCGAGGTCACCCGAGTCGCCTTCGTGTTGTTGGTTTAAAATTAGCTTTGTGCGAGCCCGTCGCCTAACAAATCGTTGTAGAAACGTTATAAATCTATTTGTAACCAAAGAATACGTCTAATCTGAAGAAAAAAATTGTGTTTCTCTTGGCTGGGAACTAAACTTTAACAAGATCTCGGAAACCTCCCTTTCATGGATGGCTGATTACAACTACAACGGCGCGACATCGCTTGGCAATCCCTCAAAAGGAGGTTGTCAAAGGACCGGAAATTGAAAGATTCAAAGGGCAAACAAACAGTCAAAACCGCTATGTATATTCAAAACAATTTTAATAGCTGAATAAAAGCCATTCCTTGAGATCCGAAAGACTTTTCCTTAGGAAACCCGTGCTCTGTTCTTTTCAGTAATTCACATTATTTTGAAGATGATTTCGTTCTGCAGTCTTTACAATACAATTTTCCCAGGTCTTTGAATATAATAAAATAATACGTCTAATCTGAAGAAATTGGAAGGTCGGTATTCCCACGACAAAGGGCTTAAACAAGGATCCCCCAAACAAAGCCGGGAAACTGGCGGGAAATTCGTCTTGTGGTTGTTCGCCGGGGTTATTCGCTTCCCAATTTCAAAGCAAGCAGGTATATGCGAGTAATATTATCAGCCACGCTGTGTCTGGACCCATTGAGAGATTTCGTAGGACACTAGGATGGCAAAGGAATCTAGATTAAAAGCAGTAAGTTCATTGTTTGAAGAGAAACTGTCAGAGAGGTCGGGTCTTGTGAAGGATGTCAAAGCCGCAGAGTCAATTCTCAGAGAGTTTGAAACAACAACCACTACGAGATACGCTTGTTTCAAAGCAAACAAAGGATTTGGGAATACAGGTAAGGGGCTTCCTATTGTCTTCATGATAACGTGCAACTTCTGATGTGGCAAATCAAGGGGATCTTGCGCTCCTTGAATACAAAATCCGAGGAATATAGAAATATAGCGCTCCACGATAAGACTGATAAACATGCGTATATTTATATGTACGTTGATAAATCGGGCCAACTCAGGCGTCAAATTCTTATACAGCAGAATGTAATTGTTTAAGTAAAATATAAATTATTTTTTTAAATAATTATGTTGACTCCGACAAGGGAAATAAGACGTATCTGTACTTACTGACAATAATGTGAGGTAGGAGTTGGGTGGTTGATTTCACAAGTCCGAGTGAACTGCAGGATCAGGTTAATGGTAATAAGGTCGCTTGGGTCAAAATGTAGTAAAATGCTTCTACATAGATTTTCTGTCTCAGCATGGTGTGGACAGACACGTGAGAGAGAAAAAAGAAATCACACGGTTAGATTATTTGTCATATCGATAATCCAGTTTTCTGTTATTGAACTTCCTTTTTTTTGGGGGGGGGGGGGATGGGAAAGGCCGGGACAACAAAATTAAAACGAAAATGGAGCCCAATCATATCAATGACGTTGAATCCCCCGTAAGGAACCATCTCATACGTGTGGGCAATGTTTGTACATGAAAACCGTTGATAACCGTAACTACAATAACTTTAATTGTGTGATTTGATATGATTTCATAAGGATACGTGATTGTGCGAAAAACTGTCTTTGTTTGTATTGCATGTACAAATAAAACCTGTGGGTGCTGGTGATCAGATAACTAAGTGACGTCTAAATCATGATTAGTTCCTGTTCGGAGGCCAATTTGCACCACCGAAAAAATATAGACATACAAATAAAGCCATTGATGCTGTTATGAAAGAGTCACTGCAGCCGTAGAATCTGTTCAATTCAACCAACTATGATGCAACAGATAGTATACCCTTTAGTATTAAATTAGTTTAAGTCATTGTTAGAATATATTCCTGATAATAAAACTGCAGGTTAAGTGGCCGAAAGGCAAATGCAAAATGTGTTCGGCATATATCCCACGGTTATATCTCCTTGCTTTGAAACTGGGACTTGGAAACTGCTTTTAATCTAGATTCCTTTGCCATCCTAGTGTCCTACGAAATCTCTCAATGGGTCCAGACACAGCGTGGCTGATAATATTACTCGCATATACCTGCTTGCTTTGAAATTGGGAAGCGAATAACCCCGGCGAACAACCACAAGACGAATTTCCCGCCAGTTTCCCGGCTTTGTTTGGGGGATCCTTGTTTAAGCCCTTTGTCGTGGGAATACCGACCTTCCAATTTCTTCAGATTAGACGTATTATTTTATTATATTCAAAGACCTGGGAAAATTGTATTGTAAAGACTGCAGAACGAAATCATCTTCAAAATAATGTGAATTACTGAAAAGAACAGAGCACGGGTTTCCTAAGGAAAAGTCTTTCGGATCTCAAGGAATGGCTTTTATTCAGCTATTAAAATTGTTTTGAATATACATAGCGGTTTTGACTGTTTGTTTGCCCTTTGAATCTTTCAATTTCCGGTCCTTTGACAACCTCCTTTTGAGGGATTGCCAAGCGATGTCGCGCCGTTGTAGTTGTAATCAGCCATCCATGAAAGGGAGGTTTCCGAGATCTTGTTAAAGTTTAGTTCCCAGCCAAGAGAAACACAATTTTTTTCTTCAGATTAGACGTATTCTTTGGTTACAAATAGATTTATAACGTTTCTACAACGATTTGTTAGGCGACGGGCTCGCACAAAGCTAATTTTAAACCAACAACACGAAGGCGACTCGGGTGACCTCGGATTCCGTCATCGGAAGAAGTTCCGACTGGACCTCCTTTTGACGGATGGCGAAGTGTGACTACCCTAAACATGGGACACGCCTGGGAATTAGGCCTCGTTCCCAGGGCCTACTCCCCTTTCAAAATGACGGACAGACACGAAGAAAAACGATTAAGTTTATTGAACACAAGCGAAAATCACAGCTGGTTACAAAAAAGTAAGAACAGTGTTCTTCTTTATTAGTTTTTCAATTTATGGCACAAGCATTCCTCGTTAATTTCCCATTTTTATTCTGATTCAACAACTTAAATCATTTCAGAATGATTTTTCCCAAAACCCGTGAGATTGAGGAGCCTTGTCGTGAGACCGTGAGAAATGACAAAAAATCGTGAGACTCACGGCAGAACCGTAAGAGTTGGCAGGTCTGTATTAAGCAACCTTGTTCCCAGGGTAAGAAGAACAGAGACCGAAGGAAGCCTGGGGAGAAAAATCGCGTACCTCCTCCCTCCACCCCCTCAGTATTTTCTACTTCCCGATATTGATGTTCAGTGGTAACACGATGTAACATTCTCTTGTATGGAATTCAAAGCACATAGATGTTGTCTCCAGCTCCACTGACTAAAAACTGGCTTTATCATAAGCTCGGAACGAAGAGTAAATTCGGCTGTTAACGGCACCCAATTCCAAATTTCAGTAAAATTCAGCCAAATAAAAATCGGGGATGGTCCACAGGGGTGGTCCATGGACCAGGGGTCCATGTTTTGTATACGTCCCACTTTGAACATGTCTGTAAGAAATCCGCCGAAAATTACCCTTACAGAGGATGATATTGACGGAGCTTCTATACGAGGAAAGACCCCTGGCCAACTGACTTTTCCAGAGTTGAAGAGATGGTTTTCGTGCGGTAAATGAGCGAAGGAAAGGAACGAAGCGACGTTTTGTCACAAGGTTACGTACGGACTGTTTACATTACGCAGCGCAGATTTGTTACAGAAAAAGATTGTATGTTCCTCTCAGGGTTCAGAGTTATATTGACGGAATTCTCGATAAGGACCTTGTTTATCCGGACAATGGAGAAAATATTGAATGAAAACGGCAGAAACCTGGCATTGATGCTGGCAATGTCACCCTGACCGCCAGTGATATATATTTTTTTCCCGAGCACTGCCATAAGTGTGGAAACAAATCGCCGATGGTAAGTGGTGCAAAGCCTTGATTAGATTCTACTATTTGTATAGTAACTTCTAATGCATCTGCAACGGCTTGAATGATTAGTGCATCAGCCCCTGTACCTTGAATACCCATATTAAAATTCAGATATCTTAGCCACGAATTTTCGGTATTGCTCTCAATAAATCTCTCTGGGTTGTCTCTCATAAATTGAACCCCAGCAATACGTATACGCATATGATTGTTGCTATTGCCATATAATTGATGTGACACAGATCTAAAGAAACAATCACCTGCACCGCCAACATCTATTGATTGTAAACCAAGTTCACCTAATCTTGACCTCTTCAAATTCTCAGAGGAAATAGGAGAGGTCAACTGCATTGTCGAGCTTTGATTTTCCATAAAAGGACTAATTATTACTTCATGATGATCAGTGTTGTATTGAGTAGGTCCTGGATTCTTCTCAACATCTTTACATAATTGGTCATATGTATGAAGGTAGATCTTGGACAAAATGTTCGACTCGTCGTTTCGGCTCACCGATACTCCTAGTCGACTCGTTGTTTTCCGAGGTCGACTCGTCGTCTTGTCAGTTCGATTCGTCGGCTGGTCTCGTTTGTCGATTCGTCGTTTCGTCATGTCGTTTCGTCGTTTCGTTATGGCGTTTCATCGTTTCGACTTGTCCACTCTGAGGCGCTATAATTCGACGTAAATTACATGAAGTGCTACTTAATTCCATGCACTTATACATGACGCAGTTATTCATAATTTGCTCTGTGCCGAAAATGGATTCTTTGAACGGCTACTTACGGCACAGCATAGAATTTATGTTAAATCGACTGAATGAGTAGTCTCCCTCGTCACGCGTGACATCCAAAAAACGTAACGGCTGCGAGGGAGACTATGTTATTATAACCTACTTATTATATTAACATCCCTACTACTTGATAATTTGTTTTGTCAGCCTTGTGATAGCCAAACTTGATGTTTTGGACACCTTTGATGAAGTAAAGATCGGAGTGTTGTACAAGCACAAAGGAAAAGAGCTAGAATCCTTCCCTGGTAATTAAGTCTCTTTCAGAACACTTTAATCAGTAAAAAGAAAAGAATTCGATCATATTCTTTAACAAATATCTGACTCGGTTAATTTCAGTTTTTTCTGTCACTTTTGTGTTCATCTGGTTATGTCTGATTAATGGCCCAATGAAGAACATCCAGCGACTTAACCACCCAATGATCTGGGGGTGGGGGGAGGGGGATTCATCTGGTTGTGTCTGATTTACGGCCCAATGATCTGGGGGGGGGGAGGGTGTTGAAAAACGGTTTTTATGTCCTAGGGGATTTTGTATCAAGTCAGGGAAACTGTACATGTAAATTGTCTCTGCAAGCCATTGGATAGAAAGAGGATTTTACTTTTGGCGTAGCCACAGGTTATTAACTCACAAAATAAAATTCACGAGTTGACTTCGCTTTTGGATCTCTTTACGGTGGGCAATTTACATTATCAACTCAGTTGATAAACCCTAATTTTGGATGATAATGTTAACGATAATAATAAGCTTACTTGTACTTTTACAATTACAGCGTCTGTGGAAATTTTGGATGAAATCGAAGTTGAATACATCACTCTTCCTGGCTGGATGACAAGCATTGCGCACTGTAGAACATTCAGTGATTTACCACCCAATGCTCAAGCTTACATCAGAAAAATTGAAGAAATTACCCAAATTCCAGGTGAGGAATACCTCAGTCTTACTAACCAAGTTCGAGGTCCATACCGTAAGTTACGGACCAAGTGTTTTCCCGTTCACTTATGGCCCAAGCGCGAAGCGTGCGGGCTATAAATCATCGGGAAAAAACAAGGATCGTAACTTACAGTACGGACCGAGAAAACGAGGTTAGTTAGATATTATATCTCTGAGGTTAATCGGGCGCGCGGGAAAGGAAACTTTCAAATTTAGCGGGCCGTACAGAACAATACGGCCCTCAAAATTGACCAATCACAGCGCGCGTACAAACTGGGAGATACAACAAAACTGTTTAGTCTCGGAATAGCAAAATCAGCGAAACGAGAATAATATTGTCTTCACGCTGATCTGAAGAGGTCAGAGTTACCGAGTTTCGTGCCGAGGTTATAACCAAGGAAGAACGAAAGAGGCTCACGATTTCACCACCTTTTAATGTTCACCTCCGCCAAAAACGGTCGCAGGATACGGAGCTTTGCCTTTGCGAGGTTATACATGTAGGTAGTGTTTTAAAGTAGGAACATACCAGGCCACAAGTCCAGGGACAAGTCTCTGCTAGAAGGCGCCTGGTGGGTATCCGGTCACTTCGTTCCATGGTCAGATCGTTCCACGGTTTGTCAGAGAACTGTTGATATATTGCTCCACTAATGAAATAAGATATTAGAACGATGAATTGTTTATACGGCCGATCGATTAATGTTCATTTCACTGCTGATAAAGACTAAATCATTGTGTGTCACCTTAAAGATAACATAAAGTTTTCAATAAGTTCAACGTAATCAACTCAAGTATAATACCAAATACAATATAATACCATATAATACATAAATACAATACAATACCAATAATAGACAAATAATACCAAATACACTTGAAATTTTAAACAAGGTGCAATTTCCGAAGAAATAACACCTTATTGAACTCGTTTCCTCCACTAACGCAGGACTAACGTCGGGTTGGATCTTTTTATTAATGCTTTTATTGATGGAGAAGATTTACTTCACTAATTATTTATATTTAAGTGCAACGATCTGACTACAACTGTATATCGTGAACGATCCTTCCTTTGCGGTACAATCTGACCATGGAACGAAGTGACCGCCTCGTGTCCTACTGCTGGAGAGACAGATCGCTGGGTAAAGATGCCTACTAATTACACGCAAGGCGACTTCTCTGTGGCCGGATAAATGACCCTTTCCACATTGAGAATCTGTCATATTGTCCCCGAGACTTGACTGTTTGAATTTGTGCGTGAGGTCGCCGGTTCAATATTTAGTTGCTTCGACAGCATTTTCGCATGACGCATGAAACCAGGCTTGTCTCAAGAGGGGAATTCTCGCTGCGATTTTTTTCCCGCGGCCGCTGCTGCTGTCAGTCAGTTTACTTGAAATTTAAACTTACTTTTGATTTTCTTTTTTTGTTTTCTTTTACCTTGCAGTACAATGGGTCGGAGTTGGAAAGTCTCGAAATGCCATGATATCTCTATTTTAGTAAACTCTTATATCATTCTCTTCCTACTCTAGACAGACTCACATTAATTCCTTCAAGACACTCGTTACACTTGCATCTATCCATGGAAATAATGAATAACGCGTTTAGCGGTTTATGACTAACTATCGAAAGTTTAATCCATCATTTTCTTTGGTTTTGCTTTACTCTGCTTTATGATTGGCTGACAAAACTCGCGTCACTTTCTCAGCCAATGAGAAACAAAACCACCCGTCACTTGCACGCGCGCATTTAAAGTAAAAATAAAAGTGATATTTATTGCATTTCGAAAGGCTTCGATGGGAATTACTCAAGGTAAACGTTTAATACTTGGATATCTAAAGTTTATTGCGCCAAAATGCTCGCAACTCAAATGCTACGGCCCGGCGGACTTTTTCTAGAAATAAAACACTTGCCCGGTATTCTGTTCAACTTGTCCCGGGCGTCCGGGCCTAATATTTGTCGGACCCTGAAAGGGGTCATTACACTGTACCTTGGTGGAAATGGAGGTTATGAACTTACAGTATATGTTTTAAATGATTGTCCGAAAAATGTATTCAGGTTAGATAGAATTTCTGGAACTGCACTCTGATTCTTGATGCAGTACGGTACATATTTTAATTTTGCCAGTGCAAAGGTTAAGTGGTAAGTTATTCCAGACATTCAAATTGAAGGGAACTCAATAAATCTTTTATATCTTTAATATAGTGATACCTCCCTACAGAAATGAGTGTATAAAACATGTTGGTAAGGTTACTGCAGTGATAGTAAAGCCTAAGTTTCATCAATGCCTTGTTACCAAGAAACGCTTTGGGAGCACTTGCATTTTGGGAGTCAATCATTGTCAACACGCTCTATAAAGAAAGTGAAGGAATGTTTGTAATGATTCATAGTAGATCCTAGATTCAGGATTCTCACTCTTGTAGGCGCTTTCCGCGTAATTATCCGGGAAATTTCCGGGAAATTTTGAAATGATGTTATATAGCAGAAAGCATGCCTTTATGAATTAATGGTAAACGCAGTTGCGTTTCCTGTGTCACCTATTTTATGAAACACTCTTTCCAGAGTTCAATATAGCTTCTCATTAAGCTTTTCTGATATCTTGATGGGTCAGGATTATTGCTAGAGCTTAAAAAGGAACGCAACATTTTTCGAAACAAGGAATTTAGTTTA
>OX419342.1:2826200-2838700 GCA_948470475.1 Galaxea fascicularis | reverse complement strand
TGTAAAGACCTCAGGATCGTCATTTTGCGGATACGGTGAAGTCGATCCCTCAGAATGCTTATTTTGCGAGTTCGATTTTCAGAGGTGATCGGCTTCTATTTTTCCCTCAATTTGTTCAGTGTATGCAGCATATACTTGGAAATAAAATAACTTAAGCTGGACATGTCGTCCCAGAGAATCAAGCTGCATAAGTAGTGAATAATCGATTTCGAATTTTTCAAAACGGATTGGTGTTAGCTCAGAAAATTAATAATCAGTTGCATATCACGGCTGATAAGAAACTAAAACACTGGAAGGAAAATGAGCCCAGCGAAATAAAATTATCCAAAAAAATTATCCAGTGATGAATTAGTCAGCGCGAACCGATCCTGTAACTTTTGAAGCCATCGTATTTTAATATGGGTCCTCATTACATTGCTTCCTCACTGTAATGTCCACTCTATTGTTGTTTTCAATTGCGGATGTGTGAACAACAAGCTGTGGTTTTGATGCTTCGCACAGGGTTTTAAGTCAATAATTGCGTTCGACGAAGGAGAGCGCCGCTCTACGTTTGTCCAGATTGGGTGATCGGATGGGGCAAAATAGCTGTCCCGTAGATTCTTTTGTTGTTCGCAGGGGGCATTCTCGCGCGGATTCTCGCACGCGATCTCGGGGGTGGGACCTCGGTCGGGTCACGTGGTCAGTCATGCCGAAGCTACCATGTTGGTTTTCGTTCTCGTCGCAGTGTTGTTATCTCGTGAAGTTCTACCGCAAAGTTCTACGTTTGGTAAGTAAAATCCAGGTAAAACAAAGGTAATATTGCTAAAAAATTTTCATCAAAGTCTTAGGGAAGTGTGTGACTCCTGCTACTTGTTTGAAGCGACCTTTTGGCAACTACGGTCGTTTTAAAACCACCTCAGTCAAAATCATAAACGTATCCTCAACTTCTCTTATTAAACACTCAAACACTTCTTCCACAACTTTATAGACCTCTTTCATAATGGCGGCCAAATAAAATATTCTTTTGTTTTAATGCTGATAAGCCTTTCTGACCTCGCTGCTATGTGCAAAATACAAAAGAATGTTTGCGCTAAAATGAGGCCAGTAAGTCTAATTAACATAGATACAAAAGAACAATATTATCGGCGGCCATTATGAAAGTGGTCTATTTCTTTACACACACGTCTACTTCACTCCTCAGTCGACTGTAGAACGCACTTTGATAATCCAAGATTACTACTAGTTCTACCTGCTCAGAAGTAAATTAACGGGCTAGCTTGAGAATCAATAGAGAACAAGTACTGAAAGCACCCCTTACTCATAAAATAAATGTTTGCTCGCACTTCGTATAAAAATCTCATGTGAAAGAAAAAGTCTTTTCCTTCCAACAGCTTCAAATTGTACCGACTTGCCAGGCATCAAGTGTGGTCGCCCCCAAATGTTGTGCGTGGAAAAATTTTTCTTAAGGTCGCGGGGGGGGGGGGGGTGGATACTCATCAGTATGCATTTATTTAAAGAATATGCACGAAGTACGACGACTAATACCAACAATATGCAAGATATGTATGAAAAGGTCCCTTAAGGCCCGTTTAAACGGTTTCAACATTTGCTTCAACATGCGTTTTTAAACATTTTGTTGAATGTTGGGTGCGTTTGAACAGATTGTATAACATTGTTGAAAGCGTAAAAAATGTTAAAAGCTTGTTGAGAGCGTGTTGAATCAAGTTTAAATCGGTTTAAACTTTCATTCAACATCGATTCAACTTTTCCTTTGTTCTTGAAAATGTTGAATGGTGTTGAACCGTTTGAACACTTCTGTTCAACGGTTGTAGAACATACGCACGCTCACATCAGGCCGCAAAAGTCAAAATGGCGTCTATAGTTTGCGTAAACAGTGAAGAAGTTGACACAATATATTGGAACCGTTTGAACGGGCCTCGGCACAACTTTATTTTTGCATCCAACATTTGACCAACATCCGTTCAACTTTCGTTGAACGAATGTAGGTCAAATGTTGAAACCGTTTAACGGGTCTTTAAAATTTCGGTTTCTGGCTTGATAATCGCACGTAATTCAATTCCTGTCGCACGAACTTCTTGTGCTTTTCAAACTACAACAGAAAAGCAATGTTCATTTCTGCGTGCAGTGCCGACGATAGTCCGTGATCAAAAATTACCAAATTTACCAAAATTGTAGTTCTTGTACTGATCAGTTGACACGTGTTTGCTCGAGAAACCTTCGGATGCTTAAAAACTAGCAATTTTGTGTCCAAGAATTCACCGCGGATAGAGAATTTCATGAGTGGAAACGGCAGGGAGGTAAACTAGGTGTATTGTAGACTTTCATATCTGACGCCAAATTTTTTAAAAAGCTTTAGAACGGAAGATTGAAGGCTTGGAATTCTAGAATGCTAACCTTTGCGCCTTTAAACGCTAATAACTTGAAATAAAAAAAATAATCGGGGTCAGATATGACACAAAAAGAATTTAACTGATCACTGAGTGGCAGAATTTTCTTTGTGTTCCTTTCGAGGAGAAAACTTGGACACCAAACTACATTTTACAAAGAATTAGCGGCTTACTGACAGCATTGGCACAAAGTGCGATCCATTCAATAAAAAACAATCCTTGTGCGCTTCAATTATTCCCCAATGTCTCTGTTAAGTTCTCGCGGAATCGGCTTTTAAACGTTCATGATATAAAGTGTTTAGAAAATAGCACCCCTATCAATATTTGTGCCTTGTGAGTATATTCATGGCCATGTTTCCCCCGCGACCTTAACTGCAACAAATTAAACTTTCCCAGTTTTAGTCCAAAGTAAAATCGTACGAGTTCGCGTTGGCGTGAATGTGACAGTATTTGCCCATGGTTAAAACCAGTGATCGTAGATTTATTCCTATTTCATCAAAAAAGGCAGGTAGCTCTTACTAGTTAGTAGCTATCTATTTCTCTACATTCACTGTTGATTGTTTCTGAAAAGCCCTCTCGATCTCAGGGAGACCAATAAACTTATTGTATTGTATTGTATTGTAGAGAAAAATACATTCGAGCATGCTCTGCGCTGGCGATACTTTAAAAGCTGTAAGGTTCGACAGATCTCACTAAGATGAGCAAAAAAGACAGCTGAAATGATCCTTTTTTCGTAGCTCCTTGGTTACCGAAGACAACACTAAACTACCAAGGACCACTGACGAGAAACCGACACGTCCTTCAGGATGACATGACTAGTCTCAGGGCCTCTTACCCTATACCCTCTCACAAACAATGACAAGCAAACCTTGACTAAAGTATCTCATTCGACCGACTTGTGACACACGCGACAGCTTAGCAGGCCGAAGCAAGTTGCACAGATCTCGTTTTCACTGTGGGTAACTGAGTTCGAAGCATCATTAGAGGCAGTGGTTGTATAGGCAAGTACACCGCACTCCTAGTTCACAAGTGCTTTCCCTCCCCAAAGATAAGGGAGGTCCTGGGAATGAGGTTGCCCGACACTTTGCTAAAACAGTGTCTACACCTTACATTCTAACTCGAAGACTTTAAAGGGGCTATCGCACCAATCCCACCAGACTATATCAAGCGTCGCTGTTGCTGTCAAACCGATGACTACCTTGTGAATCTACTAGCAATTGGAACGAACGAGATGGGACTCCTGCAAGCCAATTTAACTTGAAATTTCAATTTTCGTTATCCTTCGGAGCTCAAGTTTAATCCCTTTTCAGCTTTAAGTGTTAATCTGATAACTAAACCCTTCTTTCCTTTCTCCGTATTCAGTGTAAATAATCCAAAAAAATATTTATAACAAATACCTGTTTCACGGTCCGATTTGAAGAGCTTTTGCTTGTTTATTTTGATAGCAGGTGGAAGATCGATTTCTGTCGGACTACGACGGAATTTTTATAACCTCGAATAACTAATAAAACGAACGTGCCACCAATTTACAAAATTTGAAGTGTATACTTCACTGATTGCCCCCTGAGCATCACTTATTTGTAAGCAATTTCAGATGCCTATTTCAAGAGATCGAGCATTCTCATTTGATGCATGGGACCAGCCAAAGGGTATTATTTAATGAATGTTGAAAACTCTGCCCACCTCACGAGACACTGTGCTGAGATGAGCTCTATTAACTTTTATGTCGGTGAACTCGATAACACAGCTTTTTGAGTACACCTTTCCTTTGCCGCAGCTACCGTTACAAATATATATAATTAAGTGTTGTTGTTGTTTTGAGCCTCATGCGGCCTTTCTTAACGGCAAAGAAACTAATTACCTTTCTTTAGCAATTTTAAATGTAAATCTTGTATTATATTTCACCGACTTACCGGCTCCTGGCACAACGATGTTTAGAATGAGACAAAAAACTGCCATTTTAAACGGTAGAACCGGAATGTTCTTGACAGCAAACCCACCAGTATTTTTCTCGTCACGAGCACCGCAAATTTTGTATGCACTCTGTGGTCCGTGTTTGCTGCCTGCCTCCGTTCGTTGAGAGGCCTTTAGTTCTTGTCTCAAATGGTTTCCTCCAGTAATTGTTCTCGCTGTTAGTTCGCCAATACTTTGCTGTTCATGTGTTTCAAAAGGATGGACAGATTCTGGATACGGATGAGCGAAAAGGGAACCGCGAGGCAAAAGAACATGACTGGGTACATGAAGACTGTTTTGAGCAAGAAGCAACGGCTTGACCCAATGTTTCTTTGAAGAAGGCTCTCGGTTATTGTTCTCGCTTAAGCTTGTCATGTTTCGCTGTACATAGTCATAGCCAACGAAACTTATGCGTATCTTTTCACCCTTACGAAATCCCTTTCCAGTGAACCTTGCTGTGAGCAAAATTACTTTTATTTGCGGAAAGTCACATTTGCATTCACAGCCGTAAGCCAGCTCAAAAAATCATTCGCGGCTAATTATTCTTTTCGCGGCGACAGAGTTTTGTTTGTTTAAATTGTTTGCTTTACCGCCAATGCCTTTAATTTTCGATAATACTTCATATGAAAGAAGACCGCGCCTTGTCCAAGCAATGACTTCTTTAGTTATTCGAGCTAAATTTTAAATTACAAAAATACAGAACAATTTCATTTGATTGAATTGCACAATGTTTACTTTTTTTACTTATACACCCGTTTACTTTTAGAGTACATTTGAATGTCATGAAACTGATGACAATTATGTCCCTCAAACCTCAAGACCTTGTTCACTTGGATAAGTCGTTGAGCCGATGAAAAAAAAAACGATCCCGATTACGAAACACGAGTCCACGACAGATGCCGTTCCTTCATAGTTCATGACTAGTCGGAAAAATCAGTGAAGAGGAGAAAAAGAGGAGTTAAGTTATAAGAAAAGGGTATTTTAAGATTGATAAAAAGAAAATATTTATATTTACGACACCGAACAGGATTTACGAACTGCAACCATTCTCGCTTAGGATGAAAATATTGAATGAAAACAACTAGAGTACACGAAGAAGCAAACTGAAAAATATATCATTCATCTCTTTAAATCGAGCTGAGCTAAATAGATGTTGCTAGGACATTGCAACATTCATAAAACATTTCCTGAAGTAAAGTCGACAATTTTTAAAAGTCAATCTGTTTGTCTTGGTTTTGCTTTGGTTTTCAGTTCAGTATCGTAGCTGTCGAAAAAACGCAACTTCGAGAAATAATCTGTATCGAAAAATCTATACGCAGTGATATCTTTAAGCGCGAGTTTAGACAGGAAATATCCTGTGTGTTTCTTTTATGACGTAAAGGTTGGCATAATCAGTGACCCTGTGCAAATGATGTCAGATGACAAGTCAACTGAGCCGGCGCCTAACTGAGGTTTACATCTGGCTTTTCTAAAAAATTCATCATTGTTTTCTGAAAACCATTTTATTAATTAAGTCAACTGTTTATTGAATTTTACATGACCAAATTTTTTTAATGGAAAAAAGCGATGTTTTAATTCTCGAATTGATAAACTGAACAACAGCTATTTTTAGTCACGGGGCCGCTGAGAAACTAGTCGGCCGGGGTCTCCTCTTCAGGAAATGTTTGTGGAGTAACAATTATTTCTTTGTTTGACAGTTGACGATAAAAACACATCAGTTAAGATATTTATTCGTGTCAATTTTTTTTCACTTTCCTTTTTTTCCGTTATAGCTTTCAGCCCTTTGCATGATCTTATGATCAGATTTAAAGTAAAAATGGCACCTCATTCTTCCTTCTCGCATGGTAACCATTATGTCATTTTCAAATCAAATATCAAAACTTTAAGTCAAGAAAATATGTAGTCAGTGTGCGCATGTCAGTATGTAAACGCAATACGGTGCAAAATTGCTCTACGACCGCTGCAAGATTGTCAACTGCGCATGACTGTGACAAGGTTTAACAGTGTGATTGTCCTTATGCTAGCAAATTCGGTTCCGTCAATAGCAACGTAAGCCCCAAGGGTTTGTCTGGTTTTTATTTTGGATTTCCTTCGCGGAAGGAGAAACGAAAATGAAGGTCGCATTAGTTTGTCAATTTTCAATCCAAAAGCACTGAGATTTGGACGATAATATCGCCAAAGGGACGTTTCCTAGAGAGAGAGACCGGCCGAGAATTTATTGAGAAAGCGGCATGCTTAGCTAAGGCTCGGTGGCCGCCAGTACAAGAAACAATGCATTGGCAACGAGGATGTTTAAAAGACGACTGGTGGTCAGGTCAAGAGAATCTTACACAGACCAAAGGGAATGTGGAACACTCGCAATCAATTTAGCCTCTGTGCCCGCGCCTCAAAATAGAGCCTCAACATAATGGGTTGTGTATAGTGTGTACTATTATATAGATGATATTAGATAGCCATGAGAAGATGCGAAATTTCTCTTCCGGTGTTGAAAAATATTGGCACTGCGCTAGTTCTGTTCGTTCTATAAACACCAATGAAATACCAAACCATTCCCAAAGGCGCGATTTATATTGGTAATTGTCGTGATTTAACTAAGTGGAGTCCAGTTTGGTCTAAAAGTGATTTTAGAGCAAAAAATAGTGCAATTTGTGGCTGAATAAATTGTACTATCGAGAGCCAATCAGATTACAAGAATAACCATTGATTTTAAAATGGGTGTAATTAATTTTATGTAATCATGGCAACTATAGTCTTTTTTTACGTGTGAAGATATCATATTTTCGCGTGAAAGCTCACCTGGTATTTCATTGGTTTCTATAAAATAGAACGAGTTTCTTTTCTTTTACTGTGCGAGAGAAGAGTTCTCAAAGAAGACCTTTTCGGTCCGATACAGTCAGTTGATCTTCGTCAAAAGGGATGAAAGCTATGAAATCTCTTCAGAATCTACGACTTTTACAACGCAACAGCTCTACAACAGCAATAGTTTGGACCGCATTTCGATACGCAGCACGAGTGATGGCGAAAAACAGCCAATCCTAGTTTGTGAGAATCTGTATATTCATCATAGTTGTCTGCGAGCGCTGGTTGTCGTTTGTAAACGTGAATAGACTCCATACAATCCCAGGTGAGGTCCTGTACTTCTTTTGGCCCCTGTTGGCGTAGTTTAGGATCTGTGCAGATATGTTTACAGTCATCTTTCTCGCCACAAGTTCTGAATAATAACGACCAAGAAAAAGAAGTTTAATTTAGGAATTTTACATCTTTGTGTTTGTTAATGCAGTGCATAATTGTTGTGAGGGTGAAAGTAACTAATTCAGTTTCAACTGCTAAACATTACATTCTATACCTATAAAACTTGCTACGTATTGAAAAAGAATAGATGCTACACTTTTAGGATGAGTAGCTGCCTTGCGCAATTGCCGGTTAGGGTGAATGATTATTACCCCCAGACAAATAATAGCGCCAGTGAACGTAACGCTTTTTCAAGATAGCAAGCCTGATGTCATTGACATTCTCAAATCGCCAACCCGACAGCATGAACTGCCTAACAAAAAGCATTACATGTACTTAACGGAAAGACGAATTTCTACCAAATTGATTCAAAACTTCAAAACTTCAAAACTCTCAAAACTCACATTTCTGCAGTCTTCAACGTCAGTTGAAACAAGTGTAAATGCTGCCATGATTTTAGCCTCAGCCCCCGAGAACAAATTAGTTTATTAATTTCATTTGTTACCTTCTTACTGCGTATATGAGGCCTGGTCCGTTGCTTGGGATTGCAGCACACGTTGCCACAGCAATCTCATCCAAGTAATTGTAAAAGTAAGACCGAAAACCTCTTCGAACGCGGAGATGATCTGGGGAGAGAGGAAAGTAAAGTCTTAAGACGTATGGTGTTTGTTTCCCACTCTTATCGAGCACGCGAAAAGTCTTATTTTCAAATTGGTTTTCGTTCAACTTTGCGACGTTTTGTGCAATACGAAGCAACTAGCTACCACGATTACTCCTTTAATAATAATAATAATAATAATAATAATAATAATAATAATAATAATAATAATAATAATAACTTTATTACTTATATAGCGGAAATTCATTAAGATATATGATCTAATTCGCTTTACAATTATTACAATCAATAAAATACTGGTAGAAATAAAATATGTTATGCTAGAAATATAAACTACATCTATAATGCTGATTATATTACAATTACAGATAAATAAAAACAATAGATGAATGATTAACATGAAAAATTGTCCTTTTTATTGAATTAAATGCTATTTCCTCGTTGGGTCATTAAGGCCATCTAGTTACTAGGTTACTTTGTTCTTAGACTTAGGCTGAATTAAAGGGGACGGATGCTAAAAGTATGTTACTAATTTAAATAATTTATTTGTAAATACGTTGTTAAGACTGCATCGTCCGTTTCTCTCATTTCAATCCTCGACAACGCTCTGGCTGTTCACGAATTAATAAATTTAAGGGCAAATAGGTCTCAGAGTTAGAGTCAGCAGCCTGTTACATTATGCCCTTTGTATAAAAACCAACCATCTGTCTTTATCAAAATACAAATTGATTTTCAGTGCATATAGAAACGGACGATAAAAAGGTTGATAAACGCAGCCAAGTGTACAGTCTGCCATCGACTGGCAAATTTCTTTTAACTAAGTAAATGATTGACTGCATTCAGTGGTACAGTTGAAGCTGTCTCAAGCTTCTCAAACTGAAATCATAGGCGCGGAAATCTCTCACCTTTTAATTGACTCTTTCCAATGAAACCAGCCCTGAGAACAATCGCATCACCAGCAACACTGAAGAGGATGAAAAACGCCTTGATAATATTCGATATCATTGCTCATAACTGATAACTGGGACAGACCCAGATTTAATAGTTGCTGACTTTCCTTTCAACAAACGATGATTTCATTGTCTGTCGTCAGCAAGAGCTAAAAATTCACCATTTGAGTGTTGGAAAAAACGGTCGAATGATTTCAACTGCTTGTTGTGATCTCTCTCCCGACAGCAGGTGGACAACACCTCATACAGCCTTTGTTGTCTGAAGGGTCACTAAGAGCGTTTTTATCACAGTGAACGTAAGTTAGCAGAAAAGTGATAAGAGTTCACGAATTATGAGCTAAGGCTAAGTATGTTGGAAATGATCGTTGTGGGGAGTTTCTTTGGACAAAAAGGGAATGTCATCAACATACGCCTTGTTCACCTTTGCCCTCTGGTAAAATGCCCAGTGTCGTTAGTAATTTCCGTGGTGAGAACTCAGTTCTGATCGGAAAACTGGGGAAACAAAAGTGCTCTCTGCCTACTTTTTTTTTACCTTTAAATTATTTTCAGTTTAATGGAATCTGCGTCCACCATTTGTAAATCCAAGACAATGTTACACCTGGTACTTTTCGTGCAACTTGGTTCGGGATTCAGTTGCGACGCAAGTGCTCGAAACATCGCCTAATGAACATAGCCTCGCCTTTTTTGTACAAATGCTCGGTAATCTTTGCCCAGGTCAACCATCCGTCGCATCCGTCTTCAATGATTTTTCAAGCGTTACGACGGATGTTACAGTGGTTAAAATTTGAATTCATTTGTTTCGTAGCAACACCAGAAAATTACCGTAAACGAAACGCAGGTTGTTACTTTCCTTCCCAGCTGCCACTAAGTAATGACTGTGTTGATTCAGATATGTGCCGGTAAGAACGACGAGCGGGTTGACGATGAAGAAAAGGGTGGGTGTGGCGGGGGGGGGGGGAATAAGCAGTGACCGACAAAAAAAGAAAGGGAACTACAAATGTTCATCTTTATCCTGTTTCTACTCACAAGATATTTACTCCGTTTTCTCCAGTGTCAAAGGCTACCGGCAACTAGGGGGGTTTACTTTACTTAGGACCTTTATCAGTGATACAGGCTGTCATCCTTCTTACATCTACTTCAAGCTACAAACAGTGGCTTAGATCATTCGTTTCTGTTTTTGTTTTTTGTCGTTGGGAAGATAGGTTATTTACTCGACTTACAGGGCAGAGATCCGTGGGGTCAGGGTATTTTCCCTATTTGTAACACTAGACTTTAAAAACTGAGCGCTGGTTATCATTATGGCCAGGGACGAGAGACTCACAGAGACTAGAATAAAAGTTTATCGTTAATTGTCGCCTTAATTTTATTGTTGTTTCCCTTAAATCTCCAAAGTTGCATTGCTAACGAGTTCCGTGCTCCAACTGCTTGAGCATAACACGGTTTGTTTTATTTAAGTCAGTGTTCAAGTTTTCTTCCCCTTGTCAATTTTTAGGCGCGTCACTTGGTGCACACAGCGCATGTCAGCTCCCTGCCGTCAACATATGGAAGACACGGGAGGGAGCCGCATCTTCCTTCCACAGGGTACAGCAGGGCGCCATTCCTGTCAATGCGGGAACCAGGAACGTACTCTGGGTCAGCGTCAACACAAACAAACTCGCTCGAATGTTTGTGGTTGTAGTGCGCAGTCATCAGATATCCATGATACTCCCTGGTCCATCCAGATGGACAGTCATTCCTTGCGGGCATCATTAGCATTGAGCCACGTGACTTGACAAAGCAGACAGCACATGGTGCGTCGTGATCATGAAGGCTTCTCTTAAATGGGTTTCCGCTGTACTGGCTGACTTCGTACTCAGTGCCGTATATGTATCCTGCGCTTTGGTGTCCATTATAGTACTTGTCATACTTTGGAGTGTGGGGAAGACAAAGGTAGTTTGCTCCGCCGCCCATGTGATTAAAATATTCTCCACCAATTATGCCTAAAATGAATACAAAATAATGATCACGATAAATTGATAACGGTGGATCGGACCTCATTTACCATATGCCGAATTTTGATAACATGGAGAACGTTTACCTTTGTAAACTATCTGAGCGCCACTTGGACATGTGGTCCTTCCCCAACGAACGTATTTCACTCCAGACTGCCCAGATCCGTCTTGTCCCCTTTCTCCTTTGACTCCTTGAGGCCCCTGTGCCCCAGTCCTACCAACATGTCCCTGGTCTCCTTTAGAACCAGGAGGTCCTGGTAGCCCATTGTTTGTTCCAGGCTTCCCCATTTCCCCTGCAATGTAATGATCCAGTGAGACTGTACACCTTATTCCAAAATGGCTCCCATTCTAATATTCTCTTGGTTTTATTCAAAATTAGTCCTTGTTGCCTCGTGTAAGGTTTTCGCCTCTCTCTAAAAAATTGATTTGATTTGTAAAGAATTTCGAATTGTAAAACTTATCATTGTAAGGCGCATTTGATCATATTCACATGCTAATTTGTGCCAATAAGTCAATAAATTATTAATTATTATTATTATTATTATTATTATTATTATAGCTATCTGAATTATCTGTGTTTCCTTTCATTTAGTCGTTATGAAAGAATTGGTAGCTACTTATCCAATTTGATTGTTGGCTTGTTTTTAGTCATTGCCTAATTATTTTGTTTATGTATAGGCAACCTCTGACTCCTTAGTCACTCATGGCTTTTAGAGGATTGAATGGTTTCTTAATATGTCTCTTGAGTAACAGGGGCGTAGCCAGGGGTCAATTCTATAAAACTTTTATAAGTGTAATTTGCAAGTGTAGCTATTGTTTTCAGACTCTGAAACAATGGCTACACTTGTAAATTACACCTGTAAAAGTTTTATTAAATTGACCCCAGGATTTTTCCACTGGTACGCACAATTTTCCAAATCTCTTCCCTTCACCCCCCATCTCCCATCCTTCCCAATTTGGTGTCGAAAAACACCATCTGCTGATTTATCAACATCACTGATTCAAAAAAACAACAATCAGAGTTAAATGAATAAAAACAAATAGTTGTCTTCAATTTATTTGCTTTTGTGTGCATTTTTTTATTATTTTTATTTCATTGTTTAGTTTCGATTTTTTTCAGGTACACATGTGCGTACCGTGCGTACAGGTAACTACGCCCCCGGGTAAAGTTCTGTTAAAAGTTTAGTGATTACTCTGAACCTTTTGCTCCAGCCTCTCCTTTAGACCCAGGATTACCAGCTGGTCCAGGGGGTCCAGGTGGTCCCATCCTTTCCTTTCCAGCATTTTGGCCACGTTGTCCTGTACAAAGACACATTTACATATCATACCACTTGAACGTAAATGCTGTATCTACAAGCTAATATAGCCT
>OX419342.1:2818700-2821200 GCA_948470475.1 Galaxea fascicularis | reverse complement strand
ACTAAAGATTTACTTGTAGCTGGCAAGAGAAGTTGACCTCTGGTTATACCTTGAATTTCTGATAATTAGAATTACAAAGTAAAGTCGTCCTGACGTTTGATTCACTACAGATTCCAAAGGCTGGGTCGCCAAGGACCAACTTTAATATATTGTAGAGAAAAGAGCAACAGTACTGGTTTAAGAATTTGAAAATTGAAATAAACCATTGTTACTGCATGGCAAATGCTTGGTTGTTTAAACCGGCGTTTAACACCCAATAAACTCAGCACAACTGTCGATTGCCATTGAAAATGACCGTTTGTTCAGTGCTACAAAACCAAGTTCATTTCCACAGTTCATATATGATTTATTTCATACACACCATTCACACTCATCTCTTTCACGGGAACATATGAACCCACAATTGACCGGCTGCTCCCAGTGGCTTCATAGCTCAGTTGGTTAAAAGCATCGCACCCGTATCGCGAGATCACGGATTCAAACCCCGTTGAAGTCCTGAATTTTTTTCAGACTTTACAACTGCGCAGTTCATCATGATGATGTATTTCATATACATCATCCACACAAAACCAATTTAATATACTAAATTGGGCCGAGTCTATTTTCGAAAATAAAGTCCAAAGTATATATTGTAGGATCCTCATGTTTTTTCTACTGCCGGATTCAAACATAACCCCCAGAGTCTTATCCTTGCCAGTCAGCTTTGTAACCGATAGACTTTGCACTTGTGTGAGATTACTAGGAAAAAATTCCACAGCCCATTAACTACCCATTATTGCCAACATAGTGACTGCATATGTCATACTGAAAGCCTTTTTAACTGAACTTTATTGATCGTGCTCAGACTCTACATTGAAGTGTACTGTCTGAACGGAAACCGAGTTCCTTTGCTTCGACTCTCCTAACTTAGAACAAGTTTTCTTTTTTGTTTTTACTTACCGCTTATCTACTCTACATTTTTATCGCGACGATCAAAACTTGGTGTTCCCGCTACTTGGTACAGAAAGCGCACGTCAGTTCTCGACCCTCAACATATGGAAGACACGGGAGTGAGCTGCATCTCCCTTCTACAGGGTACAGCCTGGCGCTAGCTGGCTTGTGGGCATGGCTACCAGGAACGTACTCTGGATCAGCGTCAACACAAACAAACTCGCTTGAATGTTTGTGGTTGTAGTACTCAGTCATCAGATATCCATGATACTCCTTTGTCCATCCAGATGGACAGTCATTCGTTGCAGGCATCATCAGCATTGAGCCACGTGACTTGACAAAGCAGACAGCACATGGTGCGTCGTGATTATGAAGGCTTCTCTTAAAAGGGTTTCCGCTGTACTGGCCGACGTCATACTCAGTGCCATAAATGTATCCTGCATACTGGTGTCCATCATGGTATTTGTCATACTTTGGGGTGTGGGGAAGGCAAAGGTAGTTCACTCCTCCCCCTGGATGTCCATGAAATTCTCCACCCACTAGACCTAAGTTGAAACAAGAAAAAAGACTTGAGTGGATTTCAATTCGATTTAGTTTTTGGGCTGTTAAAAGCAAAACGAGGACATTTTGGTTATTTCTATGTAACACATTGAACAAATTGAAATCAACATGCACAGTGACTTCTGGTTATTACAATGACAAGTTAGGATATAAAACAAGACGGAAGCCGTGAATCTTAGGTTGCTGATGATTTGACTTGTTTATCGCGCCAAACTAAAGTAAGCTAATCCTTCAAGCACTGTTTCTTACCTTTATAAACTACCTGAGCCCCACTTGGACATGTAGTTCTTCCCCAGCGCACATACTTCACACCAGACGGTCCTTTTTCTCCTTTGGCTCCTTGAACACCCCTGGCACCAGTTCCTCCAACAGCACCCTTTTGACCCTTAGGACCAGGAGGCCCTGGGAACGGCTTATTGGTACCAGGCTTTCCCGGTTCTCCTGTAATAAAGACCGGATTCTGGTCACTTTTCTTAAACACGAAGACGCGCCATAAAAGGAATAAATCATAAAAGGAGTTGCGGTAAGAAAGTTTTGTATTTTACATTTGGAAACTCAAAAATATAAATTGAATTGCTTTACATTTTTCTTCCATATTTTGTCAAAAGTTCACCGGCAGTTTTTTCTTTTTCCTATTAGTTATAACCTGAACGCTGAGTTGTCCGAGGACAGGGAATATCCTATGTTCTCGACAAATGAAACCTCAATTAAGTGATACTACTTTATGGTTTTCATTATTAAAAATCGTTAAATTTCACACAATTTGGAGAACAGTTTAATAGCTAGGAGAGCTCTATACAGCATGATGAAACACGTGTTCACATTTTGTTGCGTCCAGTTTTTCAGTTTCGTTTAGTTTTACCATTTAGTCCCGTGTTACCTTTTTGTCCAGGTTTTCCAACTTTCCCACTTTTTCCTTTTTGCCCAGGTTTTCCAGTTTGGCCAGTTGGCCCTATTTGTCCAGGTTTTCCAGGGGGTCCTGGCGGCCCTATTCCTCCCTTTCCACTGC
>OX419342.1:2768700-2813700 GCA_948470475.1 Galaxea fascicularis | reverse complement strand
CACAATAGGCTGTACTTTAGGTGGCACACCCAAGAGTACAGTATAACCCAGTGTTTTTATGTCGATAATCTGGCCACAATAGGCTGTTCTTTGTATGAAAAGACAGCTGTCATGTAAAATTTAGGAATAACTGTAAAACAATCTTATAAACATATAATAATAAAATGATAAACCTATGGATATTTTCGTTTAATACGGATAGTAAAGCAGAGGAGTATGTGTAAATATATGTGTGAAGCCTGTTCGAGGCATTCTGATAGTGGGGAGTGTCAAGATTATTAAAAATTGCGGCACTGGAAAATTCCCCTCTTCCCGCAAAAAGAGGAAATCAAATTAACAAAAAAAAGTGTCAAAAAAAAATCGTGCAGGGGACTTAACCCCCCCCCCCCCCCAAAAAAAAAAAAAAGTCCTGTAGAGCCAATGGCCATAAAAAAAATCATACAAGCTGAAAATGACCCACCACCCCTCCCCTCCCCTCCCGCCATCACTTTTCTAATAGTCCGTTCCTTAAAGGATGTGTTGTGATTATATCCAAGACGAGAAAATTACGAAGTCGCACAAAAAAAATAACCAAAATCAATAAGGCATATCAGAAAATTGGAAATTTGTCCGAAAAAAAAAGCCACGTTTAAGATTTCCGAAAATAAAAGAGCTGTTAAGAACAAAAGGTGATTTGATCGCCTTCTGTGAGATGAAATCAAGTCTAGTCAGTTATCCACGGGTCAGTTTTGAGTAAGTGAGCTGTGTCTTGCGATAAAGGTTTAACAGCAAGTTAATTTCAAGGATGTCAAAATTTAAAAAAACATTCCATCAAGGAAATGCAGAAAAGATCAAAACTGAGGAAACAAAGAAAGAAGTCGATTTTGTTTTGGTGCTTAATACATTCTTGTGGGCCACAAACGTACAAACGTTTCAACAAAATAAAGTCTGTAAAACAGAAGCTGCGAGAAGCATTTAATTGAGCTGACTTTCTACATTTCTAAGCGAAGAAATTAAAGATACTCTTAAGCCTATGCTGCCAACGACTCAGACGGGGGTGACAACTCTAACAAACGCTGTTTGAGCAGTATGATGTCTAACTCAGAGCCGTCCCGAAAATTTCGCAAGTCCTTCCGATGGTTTTGAGACTTTTTCGAAAAATTTTAACCGCGCGATAGTAATAGCAATCGAGGAAGTATTCGAGTATTTATTTTATCAGTGTACATCAGTTCTGTAGGACATTTCTTGGATAAAGTAATTGAAATGAAATTCGTGTCCATTGTCCCGAGTTTTTACTGCAATGTCCCGGAATTATCTCTTGTTCCACCAAAGCTCTCTTAGTCTCCCGATTCTCGGCAAAATCTCCAGATTCCCGAACTAATTTTGCTTTTCTCCCGAAACAGGCATTGTCAGAGTTATCGATCGCCTTGCGAGACACATATCTAATCGCCGAGTTCATCGGAAATATTAGACAAAGGCCTTTCATTGTACAGGAAACTAATTACTCGTTTTAAAAAAGTTGATGACACTCGTAAGCCGGAGTTGGCCTGCTCTTCATTTAATATTGTGACACTTTTCTGACATAAGGGTGTCAACCGCAACACCTCGTTGGGATCAAACGCGACAGCTCCCATAGCGTCTAGTCCGGGCCATATAAGTTCCTTGTACTAAAAGTACAAGGAATTGTATGGAGCTCTCCGGGGTACTTACAGTGGAAGCCGTGTGTGTCTTCTCATGCTGAAATGACAGACTGAAGGACGGTGTTACAAACCTTTCTTCCAAGGCCTTCAGCCGTTTCTCAAAGTTCTTAGTTACGGTAACAGTTTTCTTAACTGCTCTTCGTCCGCGGCTCAATGGGGAATTTTTTCCGTTAGCATCATTACTAGCAGGAAAATTTCCATTGTAGTTTTGACCTTCTTCGCGAGGCTGTTTTACAAGGGTTTCATCAAAGGCATAGAGGTGGGCCAGCGCGACAAAGCAACTTATCAACACAGTCACGAATCGCAGGCCGCTGCGAGTTCTAATTATTGGGAGCAAATTCATTGCGGACTGGTTGGGGTTTCCGTACGTTAAATCGCTTTCAAACACTAACTGAAGCAAACCCAATCTCCCTTGAATTTATCAAAAAGAAGATGCCTGTTATTTACAGTCGATATCACATAATTAAATATTATGCTGTGAAGCGAGTTTGAACTTTTTCGCGTTTATGACGTAGAAGCCGCTGGAACAATGGATAGAAGACAGTGACTCTATGTTAATTTATGAATGATTTATGAGATTGTGGTTGGAAAAACAAAATGAGCACGTGACTAGTTTTCTTCATCCGCTTTCCTCCTTCCGCGTCTTACCATCTGCACTTCTATCCGCTCTGCGTCTCACAGCAACCCTTTGCAACTGCGCGCCCATTTCAGTCCATGCCGTGTCACTGACCAATAGCATAGCTCCATCTTCTCTGAATAAACTACACACCACCCGTAATTCCTCGATTCGCTCTGACGAAGGGCTAACCTTTATATAGTTTTCCTACTCTTCAGATCAATATTACTTTACAAGAGAGTGGTTACACGGACACAAGATGCTAAAGAAAGACGCGCATGAAATCTTACACATACAGCCTGCAGAACAGGAGTTTTACGCGAGTGGAGTCAAGCACGAGGCGAGTGGAGAGCGCGAGTCAGGCGCGATGCGAAAAAAATTCGCGCATGCATGCGTATGTTTTTGTTTTTTCAGCTTTATTGGGCACATCAAAATAAATAAGTACAAGTGCTAACACAATACAAAAATATACAAGGAACAAAAAGACAGGTCCAGTGGGGATTGCGCTAAACGGAACAAGGAGATAAATTTGGCGATTACATTTTTTCCTCCAGACTTGCCCATGTGGCAGGTGTTCGAAGGGAAAGGACGCACGAGGATGGAAGGAAAGGAACTTCCCCCTTCCTCACCACACCTCTCAATCTGATTGCGCCTCGCGTTTCTCGTTTTCCGCTCCCCCACCCAATTGAACGCCTATCACGCAAGAGCAGGTATTTATCCAGTTTTGTGAGGATAAGCATCAACTCTGGATAAATTCATTTGCATCTTTAATATAAATGTTGATGAGTTAGCAGTCACCTTGATTATTGTTTGTTTCTGGACTACAGTTGCGCGACTTTAAACAACTGGAACCAAATAAGTGCAAAAGGTTGTTAAACACTTAAAAATATCAATCCCTCTAATAATTAATATCATCGAATTTTTTCTAGAAATTATTTTGAGCTGATGATAATAATGCCATCGCTTTGGACAAAAATTGATGTATTTGATTTATGACGTCCTTCCAGCAAATGCATGAACGAACAAAATAATGAGGGAAAACGCATGATGACATGAGGGTTTAAGCAGAGGAATTCGCCGAAAATGACAAATCAGCAGCAAAACCAATGGTCATTATGATGTTTTCTTGAAACATTTTCCACAAGAACTACAAAAGTTACTGGTGGAAGAACATGTTGTAGAGCATTCTTTACACACTTTTCCAACAACATTTGTTTGATCCGACGCAGAAACGTTATAGGCATTTTCTGGATCGCCCGCCGTACATTTTGGCCCCAGGCCACACTTTTGAGGGTGCATGTACTCTACCATCGAATACGGGTAACCTGGTGCTGAACCATAGATAGAGTAGTGACTGGGTCTCACCGGACCCTGATAAGGTGAGCGAGATTGGTGCGCAAAATAACCTGGATGCACACTTGTATTATAGTGCATAAAAGCAGTGTCAGAGGCTTTTAAAGAGGCCAGAGCTTTTTCATGACTTGGTAGAATACACTCTATTGCTCTTAGCACGTCTCCATGGCAACCCTTTAAAATCAGTTCCAGTACGCTCCGCCTTTGTGTTGGAAAAAGCCTGGTGAGCAAATCCAAGGGATGCAGTTTCCCATGGTAGTTGGAAGTCTGGTTCCCAGGACTCTCGAGGTGCTCGTTTGCGATGTCTTCCGTGAAAGCGCGAGAAACATCTCGTTCATCTGGTTCGCAATTGGCTGGTTGTTGAAATTCCCGGATGACGTCGTTTGACTCGCCATTTGTTCCGTCACTGTCATAGAAAACGCTGTCATCCTCCGCTTCGGGTGGTGAAGGGAACGAAGCTTCAACTTCTGAAAATCTGCGCTTTAAGGCTTTAATCGAAAAGACAACATTTCAGTAAGGCAAGTAACTTGACCACCTTGACCAGTGGCGGAAAAAGAAAGAATCAAGCATATGGTATGAGATGATGTAGTAAAAACACTGTGTATCTATTTTAGTTGTTCTTTATTGAGAGAGACATTTATGCAGGTTTTATTTCACAGCCGAGGCAGCCAGTTTAATGTTTCGTGGACACAATGAAAGGGAAACTAAACCGGTTCTCGAGAGTTTAATTGTTAGTTTCTTCAATATTTATTATGATTTATGTCTCTTCCTTTATTTAGGCACCGGTTGACCCAGAGCGAGTCTTTATTTGCGAGTTTTCGTTAACGAGTACTCTTGTTCAAAAACACTCAAATTCAAATGTTATACGAGCCATAAAAAATAAAAACGGGACAAAGCCGAAAGATGAACTCTATCGTTGCTTGTTGATAGCGTTTTTGACAGAAAGGCACAATTATCTAGTCTTTACACTAGGCTGTTAAGTAAGACTTAAGAGCTGCTAAGGCCCGGTTCAAACGTCGAACTTTTCATGCCGAATCAAATTCTCATTTGGGTCGACCCAAATGAATTTAATTCGACGTTGATTCAGACGTCGAATTAAATGTTACTCTTGTGACGTTTTAAGTCCAACATGGCGGATGATGGATTATGGGTAGGAAATATATTAAAATAATTTATGTATTAGATTCGGCGCATGAGAAGTTCGACGTCTGAATTCAGAGTCGCACTTTGCCGTTTTATCCGGTCGAATTTAATAGTTGGGTCGACCCAAATCAAATTCGTCGAATTTAATTGATTCAAACGTCGAACTTTTCATGCGCCGAATCAAATGATTTGATTCGGCGCATGAAAAGTTCGACGTTTCAACCGGGCCTACAAGTCTTGCTTTACCAAAATGTGTATTAAGGCCTAAGTCACTTTACTTTACATCTCATTAAAGTCGGAGAGTTGAAAGTTCAAGTGATTTGAAAACCATCCTTACAACCGACTTAGCCAACTTCGGGTTTCTCGAGCTTTGATACGGGCGTAGCATGTCAGACATTCTTAATTAAACTGCATGGGAAAATAAACGTAAGTAGTCTTTGAGGAGAAAAACACCACGTGGTTTAAGAAAGAAACATTTACTTTAAGTATCAAAACTTTACTTGACTTGAAATATTCCTAAGTTCACTTTTTCTCTAGTGTAAAGACAACAATTAAATGGTAACTCTATATCTTTGTGTTACATAGAGTAAATACTTTTAAAATTCATTTCATGTATATCTAGTTATCTACTGAGAGGCCATTCAGAATTATATGAGCGAGTCCAACGGACTATTGAGAGCGATTTTCAGCTTCAAGATCGCAATGCATTGAGTTAAATCTCACCCAGAAAAGAACTATATTTTTAGAATGTGTCTCATAATCAGAATTTTGCTTATATAGAACTTTTTAAAATGTGTCGGAAAAAATCCCGGCAGAAGTTATGTTTCAAGTCAAATATTTTTTCGTGTAGACTAAGCACTCAAAATCAATTCGGCAGACATTAAACTAGTTGTCAATAAATACATGTATAGCAAAATACTTTCAGCTCTCACTATAGGCTTTTAACTCACAACTCTAAGCTGTTTAGCAAATAGTCAGTTTGTATGGATAATTCAAAATGATTCAATCTAAAAAGTAGCTTGAAAACTAGTGCAGGGCGAGTTAACTGTAAGGAAAAACGCATCTCTGTTCAACAGACAGTACCAAGAATTGAAGTCTTTCGATAAAATCTCCCACTTTGGCCTGTCAAACAAAACATTTTATGAGTGCCCATCGCCACTGCTGTTTGCTTTCAGTAAGTATTGCACAAAATATTAAAATCGCCTAACAATTATTATTCACCTGAACCAGAAGACAGCGAAGTATGTTTGACTCTCCCCTCAGCCATTATCGCCTCGGAGTCCGTGTCCGAAGCCTTGTTATTATTGTTATTAGCATCGACTTGTATGGGCGCCGGCTGGACGATTGTCGGCACTGTTTCACTGGAAGACGGCGAACGATATACGCCACAAGCAATCTCTACCGCGCTGGCAGTATCCCGAAAACTCGCCGACGACGCTTCATCGTCTTCTCTCTTAAGCGCCACTTGTGCCGCCATGAGACGCTGCCGTTCAGTGATCAGGCTGCATTTAGAGCAGGTACATTCCTTCCAGCTACAGTAGCGCTTGTGTCCTTTCAGAAAAGAAATTACGCCGTGATTCCGACACCGTGCGCAGCGCGGCGAACGAATGACATTTTCCTCGCTTCGAAGGTTTTCAGTCATTGCCTCTCGCGGTTGTATGTTGCTTTCTTTTTCTCCGACACACTACGCGTTCGCGACAGGTCCTCCTGAAACTGTTAGTTTTATAATTTGCGCTTTTCCAATTAATTACCGTCAAACAGTTGATATATCACCTTCGGCATTTCTACAGTTAATGAGTTGTATTGTTCAAAATGCAGTTGAGTCGACGCCTGATTGGTTCGCAAGGGATTAGGGCAAAGGCTTCACACCATTGACCGAATTCTCTTTATTAGTAGCTGTCCGAGTTGGTAAAAGCAAATTCTATTTTCATGGTAATTTGCAGATGACTCATAAAGGTTGTTCTTCCACTTTATTCGGTTTTGAGGCTAACTGCACTATGACAGTGACATTTCGATATGGCGAGTTGTTAACCTGAGTTGAAATTCATAGAGACTAACTGGCAATGTACACGAAGAAATAAGGTTTATCAGTAAGACCGATTGGATTCGATTTTACTTCAAGGTCTCGTGTTTACTCTAAGCTTTTTCAATTTGAATGTAAATAACTTCCTCTGGGAATAACTTTTGTATTGAATACTGGTATTTTTATTCAAAAAAGTGCGACAGCTTTTAGACGGGGTTTGTATGGGAACAGTAATGGTTGTCTAGCTTTTGTCGTGTCCCGAGCCACTATAAGACATCCAGACACAAGAGTTATACGGCATTCTACTTGAGATTCAATGGAAAATGAAGATCACTTAGTTTTATTTAAAAGCTGTCACTTAAACTTTGTTTAATTTCCGTTCAAATATCTGCAACAGTCAACAAGACGCGCTTGAGCTTCAATAGTGTCTAATTCAGAACAAGATTTCTGTGTCATCGGCACTGAAAAGAAGATTACAACAAGACAGAGCCACGTATACATTTATATTCATGGCGCCACGCATTTGAGAAAATTGGCTTCTACACAAAATCCGACCCTCATTTTCAAATTTTCAGGGAATATGAAAAAAAGATTGCACCGTTAAAAATTAAGTATCGAAAGCAACGAAAAGGAAAGTCGAATAGACTTCTTCTTTCGCCGATTTCAGCTCACTTTTTTCCTTTTTGTTTACACAAAATTTGCTTAGTTTGGTGTCCGTTGTAAATGCCGCCATATATAATTATAAGCTCAGATTGAAAATCACGAATATTTGTCTATTTATAGACTGACAGTAAATTTACTCTGAGCCTGCATAAACGACTCAAGTGATTACAATCTTTAATGCTTGATTAAGAAGATGTGAGAGTACAGATTTTCATCTACACAAAGTCTATAAAGATATAATTTCGTTTGTCTAATCGTTATACTTTCTGCTAAATAGTCTAACTATTTTTATCTTAATATCAAGTTATTATTTTAGCCCTATAGAACGATTTTCAATTGAGGATCGAAATAAATTTTCGTTTACTCTGGCTCTGTTCCACTCCACTTGGCTTCGCTTTGTGCTGGCTGGTAAAACTTTGTGAACCTACCGTTTCCCGCGCTCGGTGCCGGCTACATGAAATTGCTTCGAAATGTGAATGGTTCTTTGCGTCTGTTGTTAGGTAGAGTGATCGATTTTTACGACGCTCATTTGAAGATCGCTCTAAAGTTAGGAACTTTTCTCAGGGCTTTTAGAGGTTATAAGTCGAACACAGAACAAAAATTACCTGATTTGAACTACATTTGATGCGATCACTGATTTTGAGTGCAACTTAGGAATTTGACTCAGGGCTGAAACCCATGAAGGAATTATTGCATTTGAGTAAGTAATTTCAGTCAAAGCACTGCTGATAAGTTTCCTCAACTGTTTCTATTTATACGTCTTTGTCGTGATATATTACACTGCTCCAAAGAAAAGTTACTATCAAATTACACTTGCGAAAACCTTAGAAATAAATACACGAAATCCGGAAATTAAATGGTGGACTAACTTTAAAAAACGTTCACTACATTTCAGTGTAGCTACACTAATTCAAACGTCTTCTATTGTTTCTGAAATTTCAAGAGATTCGCTTTTGCCGTGTTACGTGCTAAAAACATTACTTTTGTTTTTCTGCAATCTGACATTCAATTCAAAAGTTGACAGCACCTTTGTTATCTTTGTGTCAACGAATGTTACCAAGGTAACCTGACATGACAGGTCCTACGTGTGTGTATATCTCTTCTAAGCTACATTTACTACCCCCATTCAGTTTAAACAACCAGAAGCACTTTAAAGGCGTTCAGTACAATAGGATAAAATAGAAAATATAGTCTACCTATATTGAAATTACTTGTAACTAGTTTCCCATAACAAAACTCGTGCTCGAATGTAGCTTAGCCTAATTTATTTGCCTCACATCCAAGTTAATTTAACATCATTTTCTTCTTAGTTTTAGGATCGATTGAATTTATCTAGTAATTTATTATTTTAACAAATCTCGCCATTTCCTTAGTCAAGTTTTTGACTGACTTTTTGACTGACATGTACATTATACAAGCGACATGCGTTGGTAAAACGAGAGAAAAAAAGATATAACTGAATTCTACTTCGTACTATTTCAAACTACGTAACAATAAAACTAACTACCGAAAAATTTGTGCGTCTGAATATTTTACAAAACTAATCATATAAAAGCCTTTGTACAGTCATTTCTGGTGTTTCCGGACTCTTGGGTCGCTACGCTACTGTTATCTACCGGTAAATAACCGTCTTAGCTACAGCTAACTCATTGTCCAAACTACTTGGACAAAAGCAACATACACAATTTTTTTTATAAGAACGTCTAATTCTGGAGCTGAGGGTGACCGTTCTTACTGATTTGAGCCTGAAAACGTTCTTAAGATGTTCTTACGTTTCATGGTCGGTATAGTATTTCAATAAATCAAAGCGAACTTGAACAGGAAACAGTCAAGTTGCTTGTCGCATGCTTGTTCGGCTTGCTCTGCCGCGCCAACCAACTCTTGATAAATTTGGCTTTACAAAAAGCATTGAACACAGAGGTTCACAACGCAATAAAAACGAATGAGCAAAATAAAGACGTTCTTACTGACTCTCAATCTATGTTCTTCGCATTTTTCTTAAAATTTTGGCAAATCTCAGCCTCAACGTTCTTATAAAGAAGGTTCTTATAAACTGAAAAATAGTGTATCGCTATTTCCACTATGAACGAACTGTGTCGTCTACAGTTTCATTTTAACTGGCGATTTCTATAATATACGTTTGCATTACTGTGCCTGCGGAAAAATGTCGGTTTCTAACTCTGGCGCCAAGTAAAACGAGGGTGCCGGCTAAAGCTAAGTCTCTGATTGCTTTTTTGCGTTATTTACACATTCAAGTACTTTCCAGAAAGGCTTTTTTACATTAGCTTTATAAAATCGAAACTGCAGACAAAAAATAGCAAAAGCCGCTTTTTTACATCTTATTAAACTACTATGATACAGCCCTATTGTACTGTCATTTCTATGTCTTGGCAATCATGTTGTCACAGTCTAGAAACAACTTCGTATCAAACGCTGGAAACCACCAATTGGCCTGAGTTGCTCAGGGCGTTCGCTATTCATTTCTATGCTGTATAAGAAATATAAAAGCTATGATATAAAGTTGAAGAAAACAGCTCTACGCGTAAGTAGTAGTATTATTACTTCAATGTTTCATTGGTACGCAACCCAAAAACAAGTGAATTTGAAGGGATGGAAGAGTACATCTTCAAATTTCTTGTTTTGATATGCGCAGCTTGGCTGCCACACTTCAACAAATGAATTTAAAAAATAAACTGGAAAAGCGAAATAAATGATTACTGTTTACACTCACTTCAGAACTAAATGCACACGCTTCAGATCATATTTTAGAGTTCTTTATCTATTCCGAAACGAAATAGCTCTGTTCAAGTTATTTCTATATCTACGGTTCATATGGCATATGCCACTTGCCGAATATTTCATTCATATTCACCCATTAAGTACTTATCCCCATTTTCATAATTTCTACATTGTTTAATCTGTTCATTTATTGACGTACCTCAGCTATGGTTTATTATAGTTAACTAACTTCAGTGTTTTTCGTCTGTGTCAGTATTTGGAGAGCCTCTCGGAGAGGGAGCTGGGGGACTCCTATCGCGGTCATTTCGTAATAGCATCCTGTCCCCCGTCAGGACTCGTCCAGTGGAGCTCATGGTCATTAGAGCAGCAGTCGCTGACCGCATACTTTGACTGTACCGCATATCCTCAAGGTGGGGTAATTTTGTCAAGGGCGGGATTGTTGTCAGCGGACTTGAGTTGTGCTCGGAGATTGATGGTGATATCAGAGAAGTGGGTACATCCGGGTTTAGTCGCTTTGCAGGGTCCTTCAGTTGATTCAATACCGTCGGTACGGGGCCAGGTCCCGGATAATACACGCATCCGGGGCACTGACCGCTTGCACACTTCGAGGCTGCGTGATATTCAACAGCGCCAAGTGGAATCCCGTGAGGAATTGTAGGGGACAGAGGCGAAAAAGCCGAGTATCCAGAGGGAGGTGGGGGACCTGGAAACAGACCACGTGGTACACCTGCTAATATTTGTCCCCTGGCAAGGGCTTCCTCGTGACTTGGAAGAACGGTTTCTATTGTCTGGATTACATCACCTCCGCACCCCTTCAGAATAAGCTCCAGCACGTTTCTCTTTTGCTCAGGAAAGAGCCGTGTTAAAATGTTCATGAATCGACCATGATCGGATGTTGACATGACTTTGCCATCACCATTAGCCAGCGTTATTTTATCCATTCTTTGTCGTTTCGTGTCCGGCGACATTCTCATCCTTCGCTCGTCCTCTTCGTCATCTCTTTCACGTTTGCATCTTGAAGCCAAGGATTCCCCGTTGTTGTCCATCGCAAATTCTACAAGGGGAAACAAAGCTCTTTAAGATTGCTGCTGTCAAAACCACAGTCATTAAAGCTTGTTTGAACTACTGAGAATAATCTAGAAGTTCTTACTTACAGCATATAAGCTGACAGATACCAAAGTATTAACTTTTCAAAATAAGATTCGCTTCTTAAATCTATCAAGCCAAGGTCAAAGTCATCTTTGCAGTAAACAAGATTGTTTTCATCAGTGCTTCGCTGAAGAATATGGCCACCTTTGAAAGTTAGCTGGTCCGTTTGATGAATTGCTTGAAAGGCGGGTTTTCGAGAATTGACAAAAAGTGCGACGAGTGATCAGAGTGAATTCTTTCCAGTTATGTAAGACTGATAAACAAGGTGTATTGACACAATCAAGTTTTGTAGACTGTACCGATGAACTCGACGTTTTTAAATCTGTGTAATTTAAGTCTTACTTGAGATAATACGGATATATCAGACGAGAATAGTGGCTCCCTAAATCTATATATAGATAAGACGTCTGGTTTTGAAGCACGATTAAGTGTTACCTTAATTCTTGAGAGTTAAATCGCAAGGCTTGATTCGTGCAGTAGGTCGAGTGAGAAGATTTAACTTTCGTGACCCACTGACTTAATGCGTATGCAAATACATGAAATAATGCGAGATCGCAAAGGACACTGAACGTCAAAGACACGGATACTTTTATTAATTTATAAAGGCTCGGACTACAGCGAACAGTTTGAGGCTCATTCTTTTTTGGGTAAGTCTAGCTAATTTATACTTTTCGTGTCGTAACCCCCTTCTGTCCGAACCAGCTGTACTACGCAGGATCGCCAACAATTGCCACAGTAATTCGAAAACCAAAGTGACCCTCGAACGTTTTAGAGGAATGAATCACTGTGATTGGCGATTTCTAACAAAATTGTTGCGACATACTTATATTCTGCAGCGGAACAGAAAATAATACTTCTAAGTCGACCAAGATTGAAACTGAACAATGGTCAGTTATCAATTGTTGAAGTAAACAAGGTTGCCAAAACTCTAAATTACCTTTGTTGTCTGTGCGAGCACCCTTACTTGATTTAGTTATTTGCGGTCTCCAGTGGAGTCAGTTCCCAGCTAGAGGTTCCTGAATCTTAAGAAATCGTGCCAGAATGTACGTCTGCGGAGTAACTAGTTTCTTAAGACCACTGGCTGCGTTTATAAAAAGGCGGAAAGTTTTACACAATAGAGTTAAACAGGAGCAATTCCAAGAGGACCGCGGCACAAATGAGAAGTGTTTCATAGATTGGATTTTCAACATTCAAAAGAAAAACGTGTTGTTGTCAACAATAAACACCATTCCCGGTCCCTAAGGCGTCGAGAAATCATACCAAACAATATCGCCATGTGGTTTCAGGCCATGAGAGAGTGTAGATAAAGAAATCTAGTAATAGCTCGTCTTAGGAAAGTTCATTATATATTCCTAGGACAAAGTAAAATATATATAGCCTGTACGATTAAGAACAGAAAATACCCGTTACGATCGTACCGGCCCTGGGAACACTTGAAAAAAGGTTTTCAATGCACAAGGTCTTTTAAAGTGTTAAGGCCGTTTCTTTCATTCTCCATTGTGCCAGCCCAACAACAATCTATTCAAGAATAAGGATTTTTGAGGCCATGGGGTAATTCACGATTATATCGAAAAACGCCCCGATTTAAGTCTCATCTCTTGAAAGAAGTAACTGATCGATAAAAAAAGGTATATTCCTGTCTTTGCTCACCAGTTAGCAATCAAAATCAGATGATCCCTTCCAATCCATAAAACGGCAGACTTTTTTTGGACACGCAGTTGTCAATCTACGCTTAGGATTGATTTAACTATGAAAGACTAAACACAAAAACTTTGTTTTCTCATGAATTTTCCGCACGACAAGACAATTAGATGAACCTTGCATTGCCCTGGCAACTGGCGTGATGATTGTCGGCATGAGTCTTATCCTATTCATTTTTTTTGCTTATGTAGTAACCTGATGTGAGTCAGCGAAATCACTAACATTACATCAATTAAAGTTGCTATGCAGACTAAAACCAAATAGCTATAGAGAATTACAGTGGTTATTCTATCATTGACTATAAATTTCTTGAGAACTAAGTTTCATGCCATCTCTTTGTCACTGAGATAACTTTTGATGTTCAGTACTTTGATATCGGTTTGAACAATAAATCATCTTGGTTTAAACACGTGTGCCAGTTTCGGAGAGAGTTGGGTCAAAGGAGATCAAAGGCGCCCTGAACTGCAGTTAACTAGCCTTGAATTGAAGTTAGATTACGCATCGCTTAGGTCTGGACTACCGAAATATTTAAATAGCCTTAATTCGTTCATATGTTTACAACAGTGGTTAATATGTGCATTGGAAAGTATTTGTGTTTATCTATTGCCGCGGAGAAGGAAATGAATAGTAACTTGAAAAAGTTTTGGTTAGTTAGGTTCACGTTTTGAAGTTGTGTGTGAAGTTGTTGTGGTTAATATGTGCATTGGAAAGTATTTGTGTTTATCTATGGCCGCGGAGAAGGAAATGAATAGTAACTTGAAAGAGTTTCGGTTAGTTAGGTTCACGTTTTGAAGTTGTGTCGTCAGTATATCAAGGAAAAAACCACCATAAAATGATACTTGTTTCTTTTCCGTCCCCGAAATAATTTGAAATCTACTTCATGTGTTATCGGGCCTTTCGTGTCACAGAAAAAGTACATCCTAGATATTTGAACAATATTTCAACAAGAATGCTGTGACTGTACGTCTGAGCAATATACGTCTTCAATGCCAAACCACTTGAGGAGACTATACTCGAAGAACTTTGTAACGGTGAGGAGCTGCCTCCTAGTGACCTCGTTTTGCATGGCAGCCTAATTATAACAGATTGCCATGACTGCGAACGCTTCGGCTTGAAGAGCAAACTGACCGCAACACTAAGATAAGTTATCCCTCTTACGTTTACACGGATTTCGATAGGGAAAAATCAACCACAGGCCTCGAGAAAGACGAAATTCTCCCCCAAACTGATCTTTGAGAGCGCAAACACTGACTGATCAAACAACGCATCCTGATTGGATAAATTTCGTGACGTACACCCCTGAGTAGTATCGGAATTCAAGTCAACATAATGCCGAGGCTTTTAACCCTTTAACTCCCAAGGGGTTCTCCATTGACGAGTAAAATCGTCTGGCGTTAGACAGAGTAAAATCTATAAGTGCCATTTGGCACTATCGGGAGTTAAAGGGTTAATGGGGACATAGTTTTTGGGTGAAGATGTTGTTAACCCTTTAACTCCCAAGGGGTTCTCTATTGACGAGTAAAATCGTCTGGCGTTAGACAGAGTAAAATCTATAAGTGCCATTTGGCACTATCGGGAGTTAAAGGGTTAATGGGGACATAGTTTTTGGGTGAAGATGTTGTTAACCCTTTAACTCCCAAGGGGTTCTCCATTGACGAGTAAAATCGTCTGTCGTTAGACAGAGTAAAATCTATAAGTGCCATTTGGCACTATCGGGAGTTAAAGGGTTAAAACTTGCGGCCTCCTGATTGGCTTGTTCAATTAGACCGTGGAAAAGGCATTCTGAATATATCATAGTTCAAACTAAAGAAATAATTTACTGGGAATTGAACAATATCGCTTGTGGTTAGAATTTGCTATCCACAGCTGCTTTTAAATAAATAAGGAATCTAGAAAAGTTGTGTTAGAACGGCAGTCCGATATATACCTTTATTTTTTTTCATTTTTGAGCTACTGACATAAGCTTTGAAGACCACAAAAACGAGGACGTCATTGCGTTGTATCTTGTTGAATATTACGCGGAAAATGTTTTTTTCTTTGATCATAACCAGAGCATCCATTGTTTTTAAGTGATTAAAGCACTAAACGTCAAACGCTACACGCTGTTGCTTTTTATGAAGGGACTCAAACACAAGGCCAATTTTAACATTTTACAATTTGTTGTTTGCTTATCTGGGGACACACCGAAATTTAAAATTAGAAATAACCAAATAGGGTTTATTGAGAAGACTGGCAACTTCAGTCAGGAACTTTGCTTCGACGTAATGTTCGGGACCCAGGCTCACGCGTTTATGTATGTAAATTTAAATCACTTTTCGCGGGAAAATCCAGCTTGTGTGCGTATCTGCTAAGTCTAGCCTGATCTCCTCATTCACTTAGAAATTTTATCGGTTTCTGTTAAATTTTGTACTTTGTCATTTCTTTCGCCACTGCTAAAACAGTTACATAGCATTAAATAGTACGGATGCGTTGTTTAATTTCATATGAATTTCATATGAGCAACTATCACAAAAACACGTTCATGTTTTGACCATTGATTTCGCTTCAGAACGGAAGTTGTCAGAATTCCGCTGAAACAAACTACCCATCTGACAGAAAGGCGTGATTTTCCACAAATTCAAACAATTCATGGAATCACAATCTTGGCGCAAATTTTCATGTCAATGCTTCAGTTGCATGTTGCAGCTACCTGCCAAGACATTCTTCAAGTTTGTCACGCGTGTAACCGACATAAAGAATTGCTTCGCGGGAGACATGCTAAATAAAGCCTCAAGCATAATACAGCTTATCGTTTTGGAGACAAAACGTTTTTAATCCTTGACGTCTCGCTCAGCGTGATTGGCAAACGCTTTGAACAAAAGCCAAAGAGTTACAAAGTGATAAATCATCAAATGAAAGCCATTCAGTGAAGCATCATCTCCACACCTTTATGGGAAACAAGGCGTTCTTCCACAGCGATGGCATATTTTCTATCAGTCTTGCTTGAAAATATCGCTTAATTCATACTCTTTATAAAATTGCTCTACTTTTTAAGTCTGTCATAACGATCTAATTTAAAACTCCTTACTGTGTTTTTATTTTTACTTTCTTAATGTTTAAAAGTAAGGAAGGAACTTCTTTTAAACTTTCAAAATACTTTAACAGATTCTTCTGTAAAGAAAGGTTTACAAAAAGGTTTGTACAAATGCCGTTTTCGCCTCATACACTTTATATTGATGACCCGTTAACTGCATGAACTGTTGTTCTCGAAACATCAACAGAAATTTAAAGTTTGAATACGCGAGGGGAATATTCGCAGCGAGTTATGCATCACACACGAAGGAAACAAAGTTTGAATTAGTGGGATCATTCCCAGGGAACAAATTTTGTTCCTCGCGAATATAATTTGTTTTTGTTTTCACAAACGGAATTGGTCCCTGTGACCATTCCCTGCAAACATTTCCAGCGAATATTTCCCTCGTGCATGTACAGCAGACCTTAAACTTCCTGATAAATCTGGACTCGTGAACACCTGTAATTTCTCCCATTGGGCACCCTATCTACGAATATACCAAATGTCGCTGATTAATAGGAGTTACGAATAGTAGAGATATGTTGGTTGGTTGGTTGGTTGGTTGGTTGGTTGGTTGGTTGGTTGGTTGGTCATTTCTTTTTCGCTTGATAGCGGTAAGGGAAATGCAGCGAGAGACAAGCAAGAAATAAGATTGGGACTCACCACCGTCGTTTGCACTGCTTGCTGGAGATTCAAGACCGTTTCCCATTTCTTCGTTACAGGGAGAACTTGAACGCGAAGATGTGCTTGTCGTTCTGACCAGCTGACCTTCTTTAGGCGACGTTGGCGAGGGAGGAATAATTCGCGATGTCTTGTGCATGTTTGAATTAAAACACAACTGAACCGCACTGTACGAAAGATGCCCCCCGGCTTCTTCACTTTCTTGTTGTCTTCGAAGCGCGACTTGGGCTGCCATGACTCGTTGTCTCTCGGCGATGAGATTACAGTCAGAACAAGCGCAGTCCCTCCATTTGCAGAATCGCTTGTGGCCTTTGAGAATCGAAATAACACCGTGGTTTCGGCAGCGGGCGCATTTAGGAGATCTCTGCGTTATAGAACCCATTGGCGGCATTGGAGTCGGCTTGAGCTCCGCTGAAGAGGGCTAAAACAAAATTAATGACAATTAGCAGCCATCACAAAAGATCAGTTGAAAGGCAGCAAAGATAACCTTGAGCGTTTTTTGCATATGCAAGAGTATGTGTTATCACCTCATCAGATAACAGTTGTACAAATTTAACTGAAACAAAATTATACAATTTCTTTCTTAAAATGACAGACGAACAGCGGGACAATAGTACTGATTGATTTATTATAGTTTCACATTTTTCAAATGCAGAAGAGTTGAGCTAGTTTGTGAATCACATTACGTAACTAACAAGATAGCCGCCGAATAAACTAAGACATATCGTCACCTGTAAGCCTTCACTTTTTCACCGTGCCGTACCAAATAGAAAGCGATGGGTAATTTAGTTAACTTAATCCAAAAAGCATTGAATTCGTTGTATTAAGTACAATTGATCAACATTTCAAGCGCTTAAGGGCGAAAAATCGAAAAAAAATTCTTCGATACCTTCGTATGCTGTTTTTCGATTGACGAAATTTTACCTTGAACTTGATTTTGACAGTCGACTTTGCACGCCCAAAGCAGCCTGTGTGAGACAAATCTTGCACAGGCCGGCTGGTTGCACTCAATAGTACAAAGTCTTAAGTAGGCTATTTTGGTCCGGGAAGTTGGCTAAATTTAGCCGGCCCTGTAGCGACGTTATTTTAAAACTGAACTGACAACAAAATTGCAGCTTATTGTTCGCGTCCACTCTTTTGCGACCACAAAAGTGCAAAGATGGAATTCAAAAACTAGAAATTTCTCGAATTTCGTATCTCGCGTGCCTATGGCTAATGTGAAAACGTAATTCACTCAACTGGTTAACGGAGATGTTTCAAACGAAAAATGTGACAATAAAAAGGTCTCCTCAGAATTTCAAGTTAACAGATTATTCCAAAGAATAAACATTTAAAGATCCAAATCAAAGTCATTTCACACGGTATTAAAGTCAAGGTCGACAGGTAGCATGATATTTCCTTTCTATTCACCAAAAGCGGTTTTTAACAAATCTTAAAAAGAGACTCTCGTATCATATCACTGTTACAAATTTTGGTGACTTACAATTATTTATTAATAAAGGAAATGACAAATCTCCATTACTTTGTATGAAAGGAAACTGTATTGTATAAACGCAATGGGATAGGAACCCTCTGATATTTGTTTCAATTTTACCATTTTCCAGTCCATATTTTACTTTCACACACAAAGAAAGGCCAAACGTTTGGAAGATACTTTGTCTGATGTAAATAACATCACAGAGACGAACACGGCAGATCAGCCGAGCATAAAAGCAAAATAATATTTTTTCATACAAGCTGTCATATTTAAAGAATCGAAAGACAATAAAACAATTTTACCGTGTACAACTCCACTCTGCTTGGTTTGAAGAAATGCTGGTCGTATTCCTACACTTAAAAAATCTACTACTCTACTAACTACACTACTACGTAAGAGCGCTATCACTATTGAGGTCAAGGTTCTCATTAAATATTTCTCGCTCCTTCCCTAGCTTAAACAAACAGGTTTATCATTCGCTGTCGCCTTGGCAACTCAAATAACCTGTCAAGCTAAAGGCGATACAATTCGTAGAGTTCGCTTAAGAAGATCTTCTAATTTTTGTTTAAAACAGAGCTTCTTCGAACAAGAAGTTGCGGCGATGTAAAATAAATACAGAGGGCGTGATACCCGAGAGCAGAACATTTCAAAGTCACGATGCATTTTAAAGTTTAACGCTTCGGCGAAACCGGTAAAGGGTGGCAAGAAAAATATTTAATTACGACGTGAAGAAACGAGCTTCAAATGATCATTAGCTGTAAAATTGCAGATGAAAAGAAAGATTAAAAACGAGGAAAAGTCAGAGTCTGGGTTTCTCTCCACACCATGTGTGTATTAACTTGTCTTGCCCCGAGATATGGCAAACAATTTTTTCGCCACAGTGAAAAATGAAACATTTAAAGTCCTCGAAGTGTAAACAATAGCGCAACAAAGGTCATCTGAGAAATCACAATGGAACGCTATGCATGAATATCTTATATAAACTTCTTGTTGCCCCGCGGGAAGTGAAAAAGGCATTGATCACTCGACTTCTTTTAATAAAGTTTGAAACATTTCCACGTGGCCCCCCTGAAGTGTTTCTGCAAACAAAGGATGATTTGTTTTTCCATGGGCTCAAAGCTTTCATTAAGTAAGTCAATTGCATTAAAGGAGAGCCGATGACTATCTTGTTGTATTTTCAGCGTGCCCGAGATACAGTGTATCACTGAAGAAGAAACAAGTTCACTTTGGAGAATATAAATATGACAAAGCAATTGTGATTATACAAAGAAGTTGACATAACGTTATTTACAGTCCCATATGTCTGTGCGTACATAGAGTGTACGTCTGAACTCCATGTTTCATAAAACAATCTTTTATACACCTTTCAAATAACTACCAAAGCCATGACATTTCTGTCATAACTATTACCCTGAGAATTTAAACCTACTAAATGGACCTATTTTAAAGTTTGCTACATAAGCGTTGCTAAATGGTCGCGGTGATCTTCACAATGGATTTAATCGTATTTGTTCTACCAGTTATGGGGCTATCTCCATATAGCTAATTGTAAACACAGCGTGGATTGGAGTTGAACTGGTTAATTTGACTGGCATCACAAAGCCATTATTAGAAAAGTCTATAAAGAATTCTTTGTACTCAAAAGCCAATGAGTTAACCTTTTCAAGGTCTCCCTCCTATTAATCTAATGGTTAAGGCTTCGATCAATTGACGCAAACACCTAACAGGTGGTCATTTGTTGCTTACTGTTGCCAGCAATCCGAGTTAAACATAGAATCTGCGCCCTTTGTTCATTCGCAAAACACTGTCTTGAAGTCTAAATTTAACTTTTTGGTTTAATATTTTTGTCTTTTTCAATGAAGCGGTACATAGAAGCAGTTTTTCGTGCGTCATAGCCCGGCTTGACTCTGCTTTAAATTGCCTTCAGTGGAGTGAGGGAACAACTGCCATCCTGGAGTGTTTAAAAATTAATATGGAAATTCAAAGACGCAGTATTTCGCAAGGTTTCGCAAGATTTCTTGCAAAGTTCAAGGCCATTTCTTAATTAAGTTCAACTGTGACAAAATCCAAAATTTCATTTCGCCAAAAAAAAGAACAAACGAAAAAATCGAAGGAAAAAACAGAGCGCACTGAACAAAGAAAAACGTTGCTTTCCGATAACATTTCAATGTTCCCATATAACATTACCTTAAATTCACAGAGTATGGTGTATGAACAGCTTTTTGGCTCAGAATTTTCAAACATCGATGATCAGCAGTTTTCACGTGATCGAATACAAGCGCAGCAGGAGTACTCTCAGCCATGATAACTGTTCAGCTGATGAAAGTACTTAACACGAGCTACACTGCACACGGGTTTAGTTCAAAAGAATATTGTCACGCAGGTTTGCGGTATTCAAGTGAGAATCTTCTTAAAGTCATTTCCTCTTTTACCAAATGTTAGCGTGTAACAAAAAGCAAAACTAACGAATGACTTTTAATAACTCTGCGTACTTACAAAAAATCGCTTCTCGGCGGCCGTCATTGGAGGGTGACCAGTTAACACCAGCTTTCACAGCGCAATAAATACTTCAACAGGAAAGCCGGCTAATTTTGTCAATGAAAGGCTCAAACTTAGTGAGTTGACCCGTCGACTTCAAAAAGAAGCTTAATTCAAGTCAGACCCACATCCGATACTATTTCAACAATCCTAGAAACCAAATAAAATAATTTCAAACCACTTCCACAGAAAATCGGATAAGCGATTCGCACAGTTTAGTGCGTACCCAGTGTAAATATTCGATTTCCGCTTTTTGTATTTTTTTCCCGCACAAAATTCCGGGAAAAAGTGAAAAAATCCCTCAAATGAAGAAGTGTGACCTGTCTCTGTAGAATACAGAATGACGTAGAAATCTAACAACTTGTTTGACGCAACTTTCTACGATTGATCTTCTGCGCCTTTTAAAGTGTAATTGTTTATGGCAGAACTAAATAAATAAATCCCGGAAGGATCTGTGATGGAAAAATTCAATTCCTGCTTCTTAACTATAACTAAATATATCTGGAGGATGTTTAACCTATTCTCGAAACAATTCTCGTGGCCGCAAAGTTTTTCAGGCAGAACCCTAGCCGCATATTAATTGGATAAAAGTAGTTTTATCCGCCTTGGCATTTACTCGCCAAGGCTGGTCCGACAGAAAGACGAAACGATAAAATAACCGCTATCACAATAAAATAACTGTGCGATATATATTACTCGATTTTTTTTGTGTTCATAATCTGGGTAGTGGTAATCGAATTAAAAAACATTGTGGCTACATTTTGACGGACGCCATCGCAGTTGTTGGTAAAAAACATGGAATCTATCAAATCGTTTAGTTTACCCTCAAGCAACCACATAGTGGAAAACATTTTATGTGTGTTCGATGCATGAGTTATTCATCTAGAACTCATCGATGAAGCATCGAGCCACAACCTGACAATTCATTTCAAAATATGTTGACCGGCTTTGCATACACCAGCCGAGTGGTAACAAAACTAGCCGAGTTATAAAACAAAGACTAGTTAATTTGTCTATTTTAATCTGGTCCCTCAGAGAACGATTTTTGACACAAGCCAGTGCTTCAACCTGACTTCCATTGTTTCGTTGCGCGTCTGTGACTGCCGCCACTTTGTAGGCAATTCTAGAAGCCCACCAACGCCCAATCAATAATAATGTCTACGTTATACCACAGAGGCCCAAAAAATCAATCGCGTAACAAAAGGCTCGTGATTATCAAACACGAAGTTCAAATTTTCTCCATTTTCGTCCTACCTTTTTCCTACTTCAAGACGAAGTTTAAGAGTGCTAATCGGATAAATCCACTCGGATAAGTCGACAAGACGACGACGCTGGTGGAAAAGGATTGAGAAAACGGAACAAAACATCTTGTTGAGCCAACCGCAACGGCGCTTTTGGCAAATTTATGTCTTACCCAATGTATTCAGCACGATCGTCGGCAATATTTCACAGTTCGATTAAGCTGACTTTTCATGGAACACACGGCTGAGGAAATTTGCCATGTAAGAAGTTGAAAGATTTTTAGAACTACTTTTCGCGTACTTAACGCTTACTTTGTCGTACTTACCTTTAAGAAACCTAAATCGCACATGAGTTGCATTAGGTAGATATTAATAGACTGGACGGGTGTTCTTGGATGCGCTTTAGCGGGAACAAAATGACTAGGCTTGTCCGGCCTGCGGAGACCGTTGCTTGTAGACAAAGTGGTATCTACGGCTTGCCCCAGTACGTGAATATTGGCTACATTTATAACAGTGCCGCTGTTAATAAACAACAATAGCAAATAAAAGACATTACGTCAAATTCCATTTGGAATGTTCTTGAATGCTGTGAAGTCGCTCCCAATTCCTCGAAACAACGCACTGAATCACTTCACGTAATCTTTATTAAAAGCAAAACGTAAATAAACAAGAATTTACCATATTGTATCGTTAAGCGAGTTTAGGCCGTTTAAAATAATAATAATAATAAAACAACTGTGAAGGTTTATGTCGAATATTAATTAACTGAAGGTAATGTTGCCGAGATGTTTATAGGGTCTTTATAGGTAGAAAGTTGAATGTTATTCACTTTTAATCTCTTTCGTTGTTATTTATTCGAGGTCTCGACTTCCGTTGATAAACATCTTGTTATATTCACAACATTATCTCTTTGATGCTACAGGATCGCATTATGATATGCTGGGAAAAACACGACTTCTTTGGTAACCTAGTATATAGTCGAAATACCCATTGTAAAAGAATTCTTTAATCCAATTAAAGGAGCGCAGGATTTGGTGGGAAGCAGACATTAAAGTTGAGACGGTTGTTTTTCTGTCAAAGTCTACTGTATACTTTGCAGTCGAATGTAAAGAAATGTTAAAGTTTTGTGCTATTTCTGGTCTTCAAATTTTTGATCAGGAAATCCATCATTCCAGGCTTAGAGATTTGCAAAGTGCGGAAATACTGAACCAAACAAAGCATTCTCGAGCCAACATATCTAATGCCAAATATGTCAATTTTATCCCAACTCAATTTAAAATGGCGGTTAAAACACGTGTATCGTGAAGGAACTCAAATATCAAAAGACAAAGACAATATAGAACGGTACCGAATAGCAGGAATATCCAGCGGATGAAATTCCAAAGGTACGCTGTATACACACTCATGACAAAAGACAACAACTATGAGGACCGATATCCAGCAACCTAAACCACGGTCCATCTACATTCTGTGATTTTCCTTAATATGGAGAAATACTAACCGACTCAGTTTCTAAGTCACTGGACATAAACGTCGGCATAATTTTGGTATAACACTGAAATAAGATAAGGAGACGTTGGCAAATACTTCAGTGAAGTCAGGGCTCTAGGCATGATGTCAGTATGACCAAAATTAAATATGATTTATGAAAGACGTCCCGGCTGATAAACCTAAGAAAATACTGCTGGTATCAAGACTGTGTGAATGGAGCAACTCGACCGAATAGTCAAAAGACACCCACCAAGGCTACATAATTCATCAACCTGGTCTACTTATTAACAGGTCCGTTGTTTATAAGGATGACAGTCCTAACAATGTAAGATTTATGAGTCCTGTAAGATGGCCCACCTTGAAGACTCCACTAACAGTTGAACATGTGCCTTTCTGCTCTTAACGTATCTTAATTTGTCTATCTGAGCACTTTGGTTACGTCAGAGCATAATGGAATTTTTGTTATCAGCGGAGCTGCATAATATTCGGCAGGGTTTTCCCTGGTACTCCAGGTCCTATTGTAACAGATGTGATAGAAGGCTCCAAAGATCCCCTGACAAACTGAATAACCTCGTCAGCCTGACTATAGATGCGCTCTTATGTGGCTACGTGCCTCACTGAGACTAAAGCCCTCTTCAGTCGGGTGCAAACGACTGAGAAATCCATGCACTGTCTTCGGGGTCTGCCGAGAATATGACAGAATATGTCAGCCAAAGTCTAACCCACTGCTGTCACCAAACACGCCCCAGCAAGAGTCGTGTTTCATCTCGATGCTGCATTGACAAAGTTTTGAATTATTCCAGAAATGCTTTACTAAGAAAAAGCGGGAGATTATCGTGCGAGACATAGGATGGCATTAACTTGTTCTGAAATCTTGACAGATATCTTGTAGTGCAGTGAAATGTGAAAATAGAGGCTCATTGGTCATAATTGGGTCACATTTGAACTTACGGCGAAGATGGAGTTGCAACTTGGATTAATTCCAGTTTACCCAGAGTGTGTCAATGCATTGAGATGAAATTTACTGAGCAGAGCATTCTTACAATTGACTCAATAAAAGTGTTTCAACTCAAAGGTATCGAGAAAACTGAAAGAGACAAAGAAACTTTGAAAATTATCTACTTTCTGATACAAAAGTAGGTCTTATATAAGGGAAATGGAAAAGCTATTATTAAAACAGACCTTGAAGCACGACGAATACTTAAATAAACTGTCATGACAATCCCATTTTAGTAAAACATTTTCCTTGAAATAACTTGCTAATTTATGAATAACTCACAAGTTATCGCTAACGGCCAAAATCAAGAAAATCAGTTTTCCAGAAAAAGACCAGACATTTTTCGATTTATTCAATTTCCACCTAGTGGTCATGCGTAATTAGTTGAACATATTTATGAATTGTTTCTGTGTACCAGAATACGCGTTTTTTTTTTTTCTTAAGCGTACTGATAAACCTTTTTGAACTCAAGCCTGAAATCATCTTTGTCAAATTAACACCGATTTTTTTTTTCTCATTTTCTTCATTTCACACCGGCCTGGTCAGTCTCTGCCAACCAAGCGAAGGTCATGAAGTGTTGACTTGGTAGCTTGCCAACTTGATGATTGCCTAAAAATGAGTGACGCAGAAGTTTAACTCTGCCAATTTTCTCAAGGTTTGACAAATAATACTGTATGAATTCGATAAATTCGATGGCGTCAAATAGGAGTCCTGATTCGGGTTATCCTTGAGGCTATCTCGCTCAAACTTTTTCGTAGCTTTTTAAAAGCGAAATATGAGCAAGCTGGTCGAAGGATTCGAAAGAAAATCGACACAATTAAACGTGAAAGCTGTTATCCTAGGTGCTACCTCTCTTAAAATTTTTCGTTGCTTTTAAAAAGCCAAAGAGAAGCTGGTCAAAGGATTCGAGGGAAAATTGACACAACTAAATGTGAAAGCTGTAAGTTCTAGACCTGCAGAAACAGCGAAAGGACTTGGGACTGTTGCGCAAACAATATCACGCATTAACAAAAGACACAGTAACCTTCTCGTCGAGTGTGATGTCGGGCCGTCTATGACTGGTCAAGGTCGTTTGAAAAACATGCTCATATCACGGGAAAAACCGTGACTCAAGCTTGTACTTATTTAAATAACTACGGATATCTTTTAGCGTTTTGTCGGCACTATCAAGAAATCCAAGATCAGAGGTAAAATTGAGGCGACCGAAAGACACGAACAAACGTTCGGAAATTGCAGTTAAAATAAAAATGGGAGACCAAAACAGTAGTCTTGCAAATTGTTTTGTTGTGCAAAAGGTCAGTCTTGGTGCTTTTGCTTTAAACTTCTATGCATTCTCTCGATTTTATCGGATTGATGTCACCAATGGCCAAGACTTCATAGAGCTGAGTTAGCTAACAAGGCTGAGAAATAGATCTGGTCGTAAACCATGCTTACCACCGAGGGAAATTAAAATGAATTTTTAGAGAAAGCAAACATAAAGAGAGCTTAAAAGAGAAAATCAACGTCACATAAAACTTATTGTACATAACTTATTCATAAAGTGTTATATCAGCTGCACTGCAGTAGTAAACAAATTTACCCCTTAACATAAACAGAGCTATTATTTTAACACCTTAGGTTCCTCCACAGGTTTAAAACAGCTCTTGTTTATCTGCGTTATGATTTCAAACAGCATACTCCGACTATCGAACTAAAGTATCTTTTGATCAAGCCAGTGTCACCTGACGTGGCTGAATAATTGGTTGGTGTGTTAGAAGGGTGGTTCAGTAGACAGGTGAACGTATTTGCATAGAGCTAAGAAACGACGGCAAGCGGCGACTAAATGAAACTTCCTTAACCGATACAGTACTGTAAATGTGTTCTCGGCACCTTGGTACAGTTTTTAGCGAGGTATTCAAGAAAGAGGAAAAAGGGCAAAGGGAGTTGAGCAGACGGCAAACGCTGGGCATTCTACAGTCCACGGCATTTCTGGTATCTGATAAATCTCAGTGAACTCAGACTGAGGTACTGCATTCGTAACGTGGTTGTTTCGCGAGAAACACACGAAGACATTTGTTCATCTCTTTCAGTCCGTCACTGCCATTGTGCAATGAAAGCCAAACGTTCTGCTGTCAGTTTGGTAAGCCACCTAAGTGTCTGAGTTGGAGCAATACTGTACCCGACGTTTGGACACCGTTAGACTACCAGCCAAAGCCGACTGAGTTGCGCAAGGCTGATTGAGATGTGGCGGTGAATATCGCTTGGTGTCTATTTCTGACATAGTGAATGAGCTTGATTTTTTTTTTTTTTTTTGCTCTTGCTTTCATCATTAAGCTCCTTTCATCGACCTTCTGCAAAACCACACACAACGCCTACTCAAGGTTTCCGAAACATGGACATGACAACAAATCAAGACGGATGGTTGAGGACATTGCAGAAATAAGATAAGCAAGGCGAAACGTTTTTGATACTTTCTTCTATTGCAGAAAATTTTCAAGGAACATATGGTTTTTAAAGAATTTAGCGAATCACGTGGAGCATATTATGAGATTGGCTTTTGCGTTCGAATACTAACATATAATATAATTGAATATAAGTTGAGTTCATATACAGTAAATCATAACTACAACAAGAATCGATGGTCTCTAGTTTGAAAACACAGGTAATCTTCAAATACTTGGCTGGATGACACCGCTGTTACATAACTTCCTCTCGACCTAAAGCGAACTTACTCTCTACCACATACGCATGACGAGGCAAGCATAACTGAACTTGGCTCAGTGCGAATCATCATAACGATGACCTTGTTCTTACTTTCTATCGGGAAATTGCGCCTGTCAGTCTGTATTCACTGCTTTGACAGTACATCAAGAGAGCTCCTGTCATATCCTTCATGTCCCGTTACGTTATAGCTAAGGAGAAATTCCTTTTTCAAAAATATTCAATGTTTCGTGAGAATCTTGACCGACACGGATTCGCAGATGAGTTATCCGTGTCACCGCTACTTTGTCCACAAGCGGGGGCGGTGGAAGAAACCTCTTAGGTTTCGGGGCGTGAACAAAAGGTTGCTTAAAGTTTTCGATGAAACGTTTTCTCTAAAAAAAAAAAAGGAAAAAAAAAACGATTTCCTGAAAGCTTTCAAAAGTGGCAGCTTGATAGTATTTTGTAAAAATCTCGACCGATTTTCTAATCTACTTCCATGGGCAAGTTGTTGCCTTTACGCCTGATTTCGCTGATTTTATCACACGGTAGCGAAAATTCAACATTTTAATTAATGATGCAATTATTTCTGAAGTAGTAAGTATTTCAGAAAAGGATCTCGATCCACACATAAGAATTGCATAAGATCTCTTGCGGCCGATAACGTGCCAGTCTAGTGCGATATACGGCCGATCTTGTCCGCATTTAAGAGTAGTAAACTTAATTCCCAGCATACAATGTTACTATATGAGACATCATATATCAAAAATCGTAGTAAGTGTGAAACCTTGTCTTCATGAAATGCGAATTCATGCAATCACTAGGATCAATCGAGATAGTATAGGGCCAAAGAAATCCTGGTTTTATCGTTTTGCTGCGTAGCAGCAAATTTCGACATGCTGGCCCACGGCCATTCATGCGGCATTCATAGTTTTCAAAAATAATAGCGAGTGAAACAACGAAGTGCCAACTGCCTTAACTTACCACTGTAGACCTGTATGCTGTAGCATCTGCAGCTTCACTCGCACAAGACGTTCCCTTTTCAGCGGCCATCGCTGTTGTCTGACGGGAGTCGCGTTAACAGCGTCTCTAGGACACGCTGTCGGCACGCTCAAATAACGCTGTCAGCTCCTACTCCGCAAGTCTGCTATTTTAAGCCCCCAAGGAAATTCTTTTACGATCGCCTGTGTTGTTTTGGACTTATTATTCTATTGTTTTGAAATCGTTCCGAAAATAAATCGTGCTATTTTAAGATAAACGCAAGCTGCTCGCTTTGCGGATGGCCGGTTGCTCTTATAAACAGTTTAACAAGTATATTTTGTTTTTTGTCTGACTTACGTGATGGAAATTGCGCGCCGTTTGTTCACTAGCCGCTCGTGCGGCGTTGAATGAATTTGTACCACCTGACAATGTCAACATGCGTGAGTCTAGCCAATCCACCCACGAGTGCGAGTTTGGTCAGTGAGTCATTTAGTAGACGGCGAACTACTCTTAGAATAGCCAAAAGAAGCCCTTTCTTCCCGCTGTTGATAGATCCAAAAGTCTCCCATTTTTGCCAGGGAAGATAAATTGAAGTTGTTGATAGGATTTGACCGGCTTAACACGATTCCAGAAGAATGATTCTTATTTGTTTATTTGTTACAGAGTTACTTTGATTTCGATACAGGATATGTATATTTATTGTCAACACACATCACCAAGGCTGCCGCGTCTAAGCTAACGCACTGTTACAGCACAAGTCACGAGAAAATCTATTTCTGCGGCCAAATTACTCCAGTAGGTTGTGGAATCACACAGTAACTCATTTTCAGATATAAAACGTTGCTTTAATTCAAATAGCAGTGGGTCTTTACCGATTTGTTTGTTTGGATCGTTGGTGCTGGGAATTACACGGAAAACAATTTTTCCCAACTGGAAGGTTCTGTCTCGCCCTGTGCGTGATATCAGATAATGAACAGGATTGATTAAGCACGCAAGGGCTGATATCGAATCGGATCTTCATTTTACTGCATTATGCGCAATTTTATGCACAGGCCATGAACTTTGTCGGCTCTTTCGAAATTTTGTTTCCTGCGATGCATAGAATTTGTCCAACTCGTGCAAAGCAAAAAGATTGGCGCAATAAAAAGAAGTCTGCTTAAAGTTTTTGGCACTGTGGTTTTGTTTTGCGGACGTCCTGTGTGTTATAACACTGTTGATTGCAAATGTTAACATCCGTTTGCCTCAAGGCTTTACTAACATACGGCAATTAAAATGGATACAGTTTAAAGACGCGCTAGCCATTTCCGGTAGGTTTATTTTTATCGATATACCATAAATTTTCTTTCACCGAAGCCAAAACTCTTCGAGCTGTTTCTTGTTTAGGTGTATTGATCCCAGATGGCAAGGGAGTGTCCGAAACAATTAAATCATAATAATTAAAACCACCCCGACCTATACTAAGGTGTCTTCAATATTCCAGAACTAGACCGCTTGATCTTGATAAAATATAAATGACTGTAATTACGGAGGCACACATTGTTATGGTGGGTCGTCCGACCCCGGGCGTCAGACGTAAGGAATAAATGCTCAATTCGAGCTTTTGATTGCTAGCAAATAGGTACGTGGAGGTGATAAAGTGCTGGAAATCGGAGTACAAAGTTCCTCAAATATCTAAGTAAGTAAGATATCGTGTCTCTGTATATACACCCTTTTTTTTATATAAGAACGTCTAATTTTGAAGCTGACGTTCAACGTTCTTATTTTTCCGCGATTTGAGCCTGGAAACGTTCTTAAGGCGTTCTTAAGTTACATTGTATACACACGATGTCGCGCCAACCGACTGCTGGTAAATATAGCTTTCCAAAAAGTATTGAACATAAAGTTTCACAACGCGACATAAAGTCACTATATTTTGCAGTGAAAACGCAAAAAAGGTTCATGTGTACATAGTATACTATTTATTTAACAAAGAAAATGAGCAAAATAAAGATGTTCTTGACTGATTCAGCCTGATTGTGTTCTAAGAATGTTCTTAAAATTTGGTTTAATCTCAGCGTCAACGTTCTTATAAAAAAAGGTTCTTGTAAAAAAGAATGACTGTATTCACTTTCATTCGTATGGAATGTGCACAGCCATTTTCCAGGCGGTGAGGTTTAGAGGTCACCATATGGCACCAACAGTTCCCACTAATAAAGTTTTTAAATTGCTCCATGTGCCCGGGAGTTTAATTACTAGCAGCCAAGGTCGAGAAAATTGAGCGCAATCGGTAATCAAAAGTTCGTTATCGCCTTTGTATTACTTAATCCCTGATGAGAAATAGACTCCAACTCCGGCAAATGTTCAAAGATCTTTCTATCCCACAGGGCCACAACAGTTGCCGTTATTAAAATAGGAAATAAGGTCTTAATAAGGTGCAATTCAATAGTATCTTGTTAAGGGCATCGACCATCTTGGTGTGAAAATGCAATCGTTAATTATCAGTATCACAATGAGCTTTAGTTGAAATAATCAGTTCCTGAGGCAAAATTCTTAACGCTGATTCAGAACTGAGGTTTCTGTGAACTTGGCCAACCCGGCAATCCGAATTTATTTCCTTTTATGGATGTCAAAACAGCACGTGTAAGGAATATTGAAGCAAAAATATTTCGTGAGTGATGTATATGAGGTCATGGGTTCCCCGTTGAAGTCCTGATATATATATATATATATATATATATATTTTTTTTTTTTTTTTTTTTTTCAGGCTTCTTTACGCAATTGCGTATAATTGCGTTCACAACTGCGAGGATCAGTCTTCACTGATTTGATTTTACAAAAATATGTCATATGGAAACCTGACTCGACGTTGGTTTCAGGATAAAATTGAGAAGTATAACATTACGGTGGTTGTTGAATCTCAACAGAAGAGAAATAGTCGATTTAGACAAATTCTTTGACAGTAAAGAAAACTTTACCTGACGAAAACAAAGGCAACTCATCAATACTTTGTGGACCCAGCGCAATACCCTTTCCAGCTCCAATATTACTTAGTCTATTCCTATACAACCATTTCTAACTGGAACTCTACAAAATACAAAAAGAGACGCCTTTGCCGAATTTAAAACAATTACTAATCAAGTTTTTTCTCAACGATCCGATCACCATACGTAACTGTTATACAAGTATGGAATTGATGAAGTCCATACTTTGCATTTTGGATTTACGCGAAAAATCTCTGATGCAATTTGGATTATACTCGCCGTCATGAAAAGAAAGCTACCTGTTTTCCGAGCTATGTAATATGCGGGATCAAAAGACGGTGAAAACCATAAACTGGAGGGTATTTCAAAGAAGGTCTTCCTCTTGAATAACGGAGATCAAAACACATTAAACTGTAAGTAGAGATAAATTATGAAAACATGTAGGTTTCATTTTCAAATAGTATTATCACTTTCAGGTATTACAAAAGAGAAAAGCCATTCATCAATATTAAAAAGTGATGTGAAAGCCTAGTTCTTCAAATTTCTTTCACCACAAAACTACGAGGAAAACCGCTGAAATTGTCCAAACATTCTTGGGATGGTCAGCGATTCGTGTATTCGACACACTCAACATTGTATGGTTGATCTCCTGTATCGATCATTTTGGTAAAAAATAAAAAAATATAGCTGTAGCCAAGTTTCGAACCAACAACAAGGTCAGAACGCCAGAACGAAAAATTATACGCACCAACAAATTCGCTGTGTTGCTCCCTGGCCCTAAACCCTACCACATTCAAGCTTGACAGGGCTTTACTCTACTCGTTGAAGGAAATAACAAAAATAACAGTATATTTATAAGTCACAATATTGCATGGTGTACTAGAACACGAAATTATTCCCCAGAATCTCAAACAATTTCACAACATTATGTCGTCTTAATCACGTGGCACTCAGTATCAACAAATTACATCAACAGCGTTGTTACTTCAAAAGACTATGAACGTAACCGTTTTTAGATATAAGCTAAAAAAAAAAAAAAACAGTATTTGCTGAGAGAAAAAGAAAACATTTAGTCTCTTCTATTATGTTAAAGGTATAAACTTCAATCACAATAAAGAGCTTCTGTAGGAAAATCAATTGCCACACAGACGGTTGGCATGACTGATGGTCTGAAAAATGTCACCAAAACCGAAGTTCATTTCGTGGCATTTTAATTCGCGCAAAGACTGAACCACTAACGTCGTCACTTATGCAATGTGAAATGCACATTTACCGTCATGCAGAGAAAGTTACATGCTGTATAAACAATGTAATACGCCGTTAACAAGACGGTGACAATTTTAAACTGGAGCGGTATTTCGGAAGGTCTCCATAATAAAAACGTAAGACAAAACACCTTTGTACAAATAGCTCGTAAAAAACCATGTAAGTTTTTTGGCGAATGGCAATATCACTTTGATGCATCACTTTAGCGAAAAAGTCTTTTATCGATAACGAGGTCAACACCTACTTGGCTTAAAAAGTGTTCAAGAACTGTTACCGACATCAAAGTTTAGTCTTTAGTTTTAAAACTCACTGAACCGAACAACGTTAACTTGTTTCGTGCTGGACTGCTATGTTATCTGAGCTAATGCTTAACCTAAACACTTTTAATTGCTTTTCTTTGGAAAGAACAAACCCAAAAGCCAAATTTGAACTATTTTTAACTTCTCAGGCGGTGAGGTTTATGGGTCACAAAATGACACCAACAGCTATCCACTCTACAAATTTCTTCACGTTCAGAGGGATTTAATTACTGGGGCGTTGCAGGTAAACTGAGCGTCCTCACTAATCAAACAGTCATTATCAAGTTAAGATTAAACCTTGATGAAATATGGACCCAACTCAGGGCAAAGATTCAAAGATTTTTCTAACGCACAGGGTCACGCCGACTCGGTAACAAGGTGTTAAAATGGTGCAATTCAAAATTATCTTGTTAAGGGTATCGACCATCTTGCTTTAAGGATGTTTAAACTATTAAACAATTGATTGACCTTTCGTCCAGCGGTGAAAAAATAAGTGCGTAGGCTTATCAACTTCTATAATTATGAATTATTTTATCGTTAACTATCAGTATATATTCCCACAATATCCCATTTAGCTTTAGTTGAAACAATTAGTTCCAGTGGCACAGGCCTTTAACACTGATTCAGAATTGAGGTCCTTTCTGTAAACTTGGGCAACCAATCCGAATTTACACACGTTTCAGCCCCGTTATCAGTGGATATAAAAACAGCTTAAGTGATGTGTGAGCAAAAACACTTCATGATTACTTTGTGGACCCGCATAAACCTTTCCCGCAATATTACTTAATCTATCCCTACACAACCATTTCTCACTAAAACACTACAAAATACAAAAAGAGACGCCTTTGCCGAATTTAAAACAATTGAGGGCTGTCCAAACGGTAAATGTTTTACGGTAAAACATTGTAGGGTGGCGGTTTGGCCACCTTGTTTTGTGTTGTTTAAACATGTTTTAACATGTTTCAACGTGTCGGGTAAGATTTGGACTCTGTCAAACATTCGATAAAACATCTTAAAACATTTCTTTTGTTCTCGTGTCTGGTAAGCGATGTTTTGTGCGTTTGGACAGATGCTTAAAACATGTTTGATGCGCACTTGCGTGCAGACTCACGGGCTCAATTCTCTCAAGATGGCGAACGAAGAGCGGGAAGTTTTAGTCGATCTGTCAGAAAATGTTATCGAAGATAACGTTACAAAAAGCGGAAGGAAATAAAGCTAGGACAAGGAGATGGAGTGACGAAGAGACAGACAGTTTTATCGATATGTTCGAGGAAAGCGCCTGTCTATATGGGACATATTTAGTAAAGACTATCACATGAAGGACAAGCGTGACAAAGCTTATGAGAAAATTCAGGAAGAACTGGACAAACCGATTGCTGAGATCAACAACAACGATAATAATTGGGCTGCGTTCGCAGCTTAGTCGTGAAGTTGCTAAAACAAACCAAAATAGCGATAGCTGGGAGTATCTTCGATTATCAGTTCCTGAACGATATTGTTGAACTATCCTTTATGTTCCCTTCTCCTTATCCAGCTCCAAGTCTTCCCTCGTTTAACTTCTCTTTTCTTGTCATCTTCTAACAATTCAATGAGCATTGCAGCCGCTACACATCGTCTTAGTTTGCGCTGTTGAATCTCGCATTCCGCGACGTTGAAAATAGGTATCGAACAGTGAGGCACACTGGGTAATTTAGTGGACCACGATTCTTTGCTGGTAGAGATTAGTACTTGTTTTGATAAAACATGTTTTAAGATGTATGCCGTTTGGCCACTCTGTAAAACATAGACATGTTTTACGGTGAAACATTTACCGTTTGGACAGGCCTTAAACAAATCCAGAATTTTGTAGCAATCCTATCACCATAGGTAACTCAGTGTTATGCAAGTATGCTGTTGGTGAAGTTCATTTCTTCGCATTTTAGTTTCTGCGAAAACTTACTTTTACAATTGTAATTGATGCGATTTGGAACATACTTACCGTCATGAACAGAAAGCTACCTGTTCGCTGGGCAATATAATATACGTGCTCAAAAGACCAGAGCGGTATTTCAAAGAAGGTCTTCGTTAGACAAACGGAAATCAAAGTACATTAAACAGTTAGCACACTGAGCTAAATTATATAAGCATGTAGGTTTTTTTTATCACTTTCAGGCATTATATAAGAGAAAAGCTATTTATAAGTTAAAAGGTCGATACCACTTGACCAAAGAGGCAGTCGGGAGCTACTCAAGTCGAAGGTTACACTCAATTTATGCTTAACGACTATTTCATGTGTGGATGGCTAAACACAACCACTATTAAGTAAGCCATCTTTAGTAAGAAAAAAATTAATGGCAAAAATTTACCTATCGTTTAAAGTCACGTAAAATCTACTAGAAAACGTTTAGGTGTGAAATAAACTGTGTTGCCGGAGTTCGCAAAAGTCTGAAATATCAGCCGTTTCCTTCCCCTAGTGGGTTAGGAAGAGGAGACCGCTCACAGTTTAGATATTGGATGCACTCAACATTGTATAGTTGATCTCCTGTAGAACATTGTGGTGCAGAATCCGGTAATAATTCCGTGTGCAAGAACACTAAATACTTAAAAAGGTTTCAGCGTATAAAAAGCTGAAACTCAACTTTGCAGTAAGAAAAAAAATTAGGTGTAGCCAGGGTTCGAACCAACAACAAGATCAGGTCGCCAGATGGAAAGACCATCACCTGACCTTACGGGCCACCGAATATTCGCTCTGCCTCCCAATAGATTTTTAATCATTAGTAGTCGGTGGTCATCTTTAATATCAGTTGTAATCTAATACTAGATAAACGTCCATATGCCTTGATCCCTGGCCCTAAACCCTACCACATTCAAGCTTTACAGGCCTTTTATTACTCTACCAGCGGAAGAAAATAATCAAGATAACAGCATATTTATCAGTCACAATATTGGTGTACTTGAACACGAATTTATTCTCCATCATGCATCACTTTAGCAAAAAAAAGTCTTTTATCAATAACGAGGTCAACACCTACTTGGCTAAAAAGGTGTTCAAGAACTGTTACCGACATCAGAGGTTAGTCTTTAGTTTTAAAACTCGACAACAACGCCAACTTGTTTCGTGCTTGACTACTATGAGCTATTGCTTAACCTAAACACTTTTAATTGCTTTTCTTTGGAAAGAACAAACCCAACAGCCAATTTTGAACTAATTTTAACTTTTCAGGCTGACGGTGAGGTTTATAGGTCACCAAATGACGCCAACAGCTATCCACTGTTCAAATTTCTTCATATTCAGGGGGGTTTAATTACTGAGACGTTGCAGGTAAACTGAGCTTTCTCACTAATCAAACAGTCATAATCAAGTAAAGATTAAAACTTGATGAAATATTGATCCAACTAAGAGCAAAGATTGAAAGATTTTTCTATCGCACAGGGTCAAAACAGCCCACTCGGTGACAAGGTGTTAAAATGGGGCAATTCAAAATAATCTTGTTAAAGGTATCGACCATCTTGTTGTGTTGATTTTTAAACGATCTATCTACATTTTGAAAAAACTAGTGCGTCGGCTTATTAACTTATGAATTATTTTATCAGTATCTATTCCCACTATATCACATTGTGCTTTAGTTGAAATAATTACTCCCAGAGGCACAATCCTCAGTTTATCACTGATTAAGAATTGAGGTGCTCTCTGTCAAATTGCAGAAATCGGACAACCAATACGAATTTATTGCTTTTTATGGACGTCAAACCAGCTTGTGTAAGGAATGTTTGAACAGGAACACTTCGTCAATACTTTGTGGACCTGCAGGGAGCTTTCCCGCAATATTACTTAATCTATTCCTATATAACCTTTTCTAACTGAAACATTACAAAATACAAAAAGAGACGCCATTACCGAATTTAAAACAATTACCAATCAAGAAGTTTCTAGTCATCCTTTCACGATAGGTAACTGTTATATAAGTATGCAGTTGGTGAAGTTCATTTCTTCGCAGTTTGATTTGCGCGAAAAAGCACTACAACAGTTTTCACTGATGCATTACTTACCGTCATGAAAAGAAACATACTTTTGCTGAACAATGTAATATAAGGGCCCAAAAGACGGTGTCTTCGTTGGAGAAACAGAGATCAAAATACATTAAAGTGTCAGCACAGCTATATATATATAATCAATTCTTTATACGTGTTCACTTGGTTGATTTTTCAAATACAATAGTATTATCACTTTCAGGCATTACATAAGACAAAAACCATTTATCAATCAAAAGGTCAACACTTACTTGACTGAAAAGACGGTCGCGAGCTACTGAAGTCAAAGGTTATAGTCAATCATGCTTAATGACTATTTCATCTGAGGATGCCGGCTAAAAACAACCGCCTGTAATCTATCTTTGGTGAGAACAAAACCAGAAGTGTCTCTCCCCACTCCCTTCGGGAAAATTTTGTGTGCGTCACGTGACAAAAGAACTTGTAACGCCATTTTTGTTATGTGGGCGATCAACGTGCTTAGAGCAGTTTTGAGGCCGAACAGTTCGGTGAGTTGACTTTGTTTCGCCGGTGGTTATTTTAGGAACGTTGTGTGACCGTACTTTTGGCTGAAAACCGCTTCCACCACCACCACCACCGCCATCAACGTTTATAAATCGCCGTCGCCTTGCTTGTCATTTGATTCTGTGTTCTCATCTATGCAGATTGATTAGTTTGAGCACGACTATTTGCTGTTACTATATGCCATCCAAATGACTGATTGGTTAACTCGGAGGTGATTAGCAAAGTACTATTCACCTCCGAGCAGCCAAAGAGAAACAAACTGGTTTTCCGTTTCGGTTTCCGAAGAGGAAATTAAGATTTACTTGAATACACACTAGTTATTCAGCTTGTGTGGTATACATTAAAACAATTATTCACCTCAGTATCGGAGAAAGTGGTGGATATTTTTGAGTGTGTTTTCGACGTTCGAGAAATGAAGTCAGGTAACAGTTACCCAGCTTCGAGTTTGTCGTGATTCGGAGTTGACAAATAGCCACTGAGATTTCAACTATTTTATGGTCACGTAAAACCGACTAAGAAACGTTTAGCTTCAATATAACTCTTTTCCAAATATTAATTAAAGATGTCAATGAAAGAAGAACGGTGTGGAGGTTATCAGTTCAATTACCGAACTCACTTAGCATAGCTCATTTTATAGCTATCAGTTCTTCAGTTTTCATACACCACAATTCTGTGAGGAAAAGTAAAACTGTCCGAACATTGTTGGGATGGTCAGCGATTCGTGTATTGGATGCACTCAACGTGCATTGTATAGTTGATCTCCTGTAGAACATTGTGGTGCAGAATCCGGTAATAATTCCGTGTGCAAGTACACTAAATACTTAAAAGTTTTCAGCGTATAAAAAGCTGAAACTCAACTTTGCAGTAAGAAAAAAATTAGGTGTAGCCAAGGTTCGAACCAACAACAAGATCAGGTCGCCAGATGGAAAGACTATCACCTGACCTTACGGGCCACCGAATATTCGCTCTGCCTCCCTAAAGATTTTTAATCATTAGTTGTCGGTGGTCATCTTTAATATCAGTTGTAATCTAATACTAGATAAACGTCCATATGCCTTGATCCCTGGCCCTAAACCCTACCACATTCAAGCTTTACAGGCCTTTTATTACTCTACCAGTGGAAGAAAATAATCAAGATAACAGTATATTCATAAGTCACAATATTGGTGTACTTGAACACGAAATTATTCCCCAGAATCCCAAACAAATCTTTATAGAAACATTCTCGAACATGATTATGTCGTCTTGTATCATATGGCAACACAAAAGACCATGAACGTAACCGTCTTGAGTGATAACCTAAGAGGGAACTAAGGTTTGCCGAGAGAAAAAAGAAATATCTGGTTTGTTCTATTGTGTTAGGCCCGTTTCAAACGTCGTGCTACTGCCGTGTCGAACTTAATTGATCGAATTAAATTCGACAGTAGCACGACGTTTGAAACCAAGTCGTGCTACTGCCTTGTAGCACGGCTGAAGGTGCCGTGCTACAGGGCACGGCAGAGGTTGCCGTGTTTTTTGGACGTGCAAACACGCGGGACACAAAATGAATGTTGTATTTCCATGCGGCGCAAACGAGGAAACAGTTGTTGTGGACACAAAATTTGTATCCGCAACAAGTGTTGCGCGCGCGGGAAAACGGGGAAACATTTGTGTCCGCAACAATGTGTCCTCGTTTGCCAAGGCCTTGACGTTGTCACTGATGCAATATGGAACGTACATTTGCCGTCATGCTGTATGAACAATGTAATACGCCGACTCAAAAGACGGTGGCAATTATAAACTGGAGCGGTATTTCGTAAGGTCTTCATAATTAATAAGAACGGAAGACAAAACACATTAACCTTTGTAAAACAAGCTTGTAAAAAAACATGTAACCTCTTCTTGGCGAATCATAGTAATATCACTTTGATGCATCACTTTAGCGAAAAAGGGTCTTTTTTCAATTACGAGGTCAACACCTACTTGGCTAAAAAAGCAGTCAGGAACTGCTACCGACGTCAAAGGTTAGTCTAGTTTTAAAACTCGACAACAAAGCCATCTTGTTTCGTGCTCGACTGCTATTTTGTCTTAGTATGATGCTTAACCCTTAAAGGACCAAGTGTTGCTTATTTTCTCACTTGTAATTTGGCGAGACAAACTTTGCCTCACTTTGTTTGTTCTTATATACAGTATCCATTACAATATTAGCGGTTTCGAGACACTTTGGGCTCAGACTTGGGCATCACGTGACCTAGATCAACAGTTCGTGTTTTGATGAGTTCAAATCGGCTCGGTTTCTTGCTTTATGAGTGTGTTTTCGAGCCATTTTCCTCTGCAGAAGCCCACAAGTCGGCATCATTAAGCTGGAATGTGGGTAGAGGCAAGCCTCTGAAAGAAAACAGAGGTGAGAGGTGGTTTCATGTAGACTGGGACGCCAAAGATGTTTGTATCAAGTTTGGCGGGTTCACGAGTGAAGTTGTCTCTCTGGCCCATCTGTGGATGGCTTCCAGGACCTACCAAGACTATTTGGCCAAGTTTTGACTAGGACAATTTTCAACCGACGCGATATTTTGTTGGTAGGACTGGGTGGCCCGACATAATGCCGTAATAATTCTTTGAAATGGAAATGGTAAGAGTTCCCTTTTCGAGTTATGGCGGAATTACCCAGAATTCTTTTCGGGCATGAACGAGGCAACGGTTGTATTCTCGACACTGGCTTTCATCAAATGGAGCAACAAGGGCCGGCAAATAAAGTGAGAAGGAATTTTCCAGCTAAATACCAAGATCTGGCTTTGAGGTGTGTTGTTAACGCAAACTTTTGATTTTTTGAGCAAGTTTTTATCTTAAAGGATTGACACTTTTTTGGTGTTGCTCTTGGAGCAAAATGTTGGATTTTTGGGATTTGTTGCCTTAAGAACGGTTCACTGCAATGGACGGGAATCATTGTGGACGTTTTAGGCTGCGATGGATGTCACACCAACCCGTCGGCACAATGAACACACTTTCGTAATGTTGACTCTTAAGTTCAACAAGAAACAAATATCAAAAGTAGTAATGGTATTTACAACGCATATATGCGTAGTTGGGCTTTTAAGGGTTAACCTAAACAATTTTAATTGCTTTTGTTTAGAAAGAACAAACCCAATAGCCAAATTTGAACTAGGTTTAACTTTTCAGGCTGTGAGGTTTATGGGTCACCAAATGACACCAATAGCTTATCCACTGTTCAAATTTCTTAACATTCAGAAAAAATGAATTATTGGGGCGTTGTAGGTAAACTGAGCGTCCTCGCTAACCAAACATTCATTATCAAGTAAGAGATCATGAATAAATATGGACCCACTGAACTCAGGGCAAAGATTCAAAGATTTTTCTAACGCACAGCCGGGTCACAACAATCGCAGTTAAAACATCCTACTCGGTAACAAGGTGTTAAGAACAAGTTCGCATTTAGCGACCATAGTTTCAAGTGGCTTGCAGCCGCAAAATGGCAGGATTCGATGTCCTGTGGACAGAAATCTTGAATTTTTTTTAACTTCATTCATTGATTTTTTGTTCATTTTTTAACAAGGTGGAGATACTTGTCTATAAAATCTGTTTCTGGAAAGAAAAGTAGTGGTCACCGACCATTTAAGAGAGTAAACTGAAGGCCTAGGGAACACAACAGCTACCATCCTTTTACTTGCTTAGCTTTTTTTCCTCAGCGCGCGCGGATCGATGGCTGACGTTGCATGACCTTGCGACATGGATTTCGTGCGCACGAAGGATGCGCGTGAACAATTGAGTGACAATTAATTAACATTTTCTTCCAGCGGTGAAAAACAAGTGTGTCGACTTATCAACTTCTATAATTATGAATTTTTTTATCGTTAATTATCAGTATATATTCCCACAATATCACATTTAGCTTTAGTTGAAATAATTACTTCCAGAGGCACAATCCTCAGTTGAACACTGATTCAGAATTGAGGTGCTTTCTGTGAACTTGGGCAACCAATCCGAATATATTTCAGTCCTGTTATAAGTGGATGTCAAAACAGCTTTTGTAAGGAATGTGTGAGCAAACACACTTCATCGATACTTTGTGGACCCGCATAAACCTTTCCCGCAATATTACTTAATCTTTTCCTATATAACCATTTCTCATTAAAACACTACAAAATACAAAAAGAGACGCCTTTGCCGAATTTAAAACAATTACCAATCCAGAATTTTCTAGTGATCCTATCACCATAGGTAACTCAGTGTTATGCAAGTATGCTGTTGGTGAAGTTCATTTCTTCGCATTTTAGTTTCTGCGAAAACTTACTGTTATTGTATGTGTGCAGTTTGAAACATACTTACCGTTATGAAAAGAGAGTTACCTGTTCGCTGGCCAATGTAATATACGTCCTCAAAGGACTGGAGCGGTATTTCAGAGAAGGTCTTCGTCAGACAAACGGAGATCAAAGTACATTAAACTGTTAGCACAGCTAAATTATAAAAACATGTAGGTTTTTTTTTTATCACTTTCAGACATTATGTAAGAGAAATACCATTTATTCATTAAAAGGTCGACACCTGCTTGATTCAAAAGGCCGTCGGGAGCTACTGAAGTCGAAGGTTACACTCATTTATGCTTAACGACTATTTCATGTGTGGATGGCTGAACACAACCACTATTACGTAAGGCGACATCTTTGGTCAGTAAGAACAAAACCAACAGCCAAATTTTACCTATTTTAAAGTTACGCACAATCGGAGCTCGGAGTAGTCTGTTCAAAATATCAGACGTCTCCTTCCCCTAGTGGGTTAAGAAGAGGAGACGGCTGACCTTCCAGCCTATTGCGGTTCAGAGATTCACTAATACGCTAACCATAGCTCATTTTATAGCTATCTGTTCTTCAAATTTCTTTCACCACAATTCTGTGAGGAAACGTTAAATTGAATACTCTAACCATTACTCATTTTTAGCCACCAGTTAACCTTCGCCCAATTTTTACACCACAACTCTCTGAGGAAAACTGAAATGTCCAAACATTCTTGGGATGGTCAGCGATTTTTGGATGCACTCAACATTCAGGGGCACCCAGCGAGAAACTTCGATGAAATATCTGTTCGGGAGAGTCTACCCGTTCTAAGACTTTCGGATAATGCATTGCCAAAAGCTACTGATTTCTTAACTAAAACATCACCTAAAATATTCGCAACCAGGGAAATCCAGGGGAAAATACTCCCTTAGATTTTCGGAAGGGATATTTTTGCAATTTTTGACTCTTGAAAAGGTCTCCTAGCATTTTCGGGCAAGCAAATAGTTCACAGAGAAGTTCTTCGAAGGTGACATTCAGCTAGCAATTTCTGAAATGAAGATTTCATTCCCTAAAATTTTCGGGCACTTCAATTTTCAGCTAAGAAATCCGAACAGATCAAATTTTTCTAGCTGATTAAAACAACTCTTTAAACAATCTTTAAACATTACAAGGAGCCTAGAAATATCCCTCAAAGGGTTTTTTGCTTAATTTGCTCGTTGGGTGCCCCTGAATATTGTATGATTTGATACATCACTTTAGCGAAAAAGTCTTTTATCAATTACGAGGTCAACACCTACTTGGCTAAAAAGGCAGTCAGGAACTGCTACCGACGTCAAAGTCACTATAGTATTTAGTTTTAAATCTCGACAAAACGCCAACTTGTTTCGTGCTTGACTGAGCACTATTTTATCTGAGCTAATGCGTAACCTTAACAGTTTTAATTGCTTTCCTAGTTTCATCTCTAGCCCTAAACCCTACCACATTGAAGCCTTACAGGGATTTACTATACCCGCTGAAATAAATAACCAAGACAGTATATTTATAAGTCACAATATTGCAAGGTGTATACTTGAACACGGAATAATCGTACAGAATCCCAAACAAATATTCATAGAAATATTCGCGAAATTACACGCGTTTTCAGTTGCATTTTCCACTGATGACGAGGCAGGAGCCTCGAAACGCCAGGGAAATTTATTTTATCCAGCGCATAAATTTTTACTTCATTTGTCATCCACGAAATTAATGTCGCCTTGTACCATTTGGCACGATCAACAAATTACCTCAATGGTCTTGTTACCACAAAAGACTATGAACGTTACCATCTTGAGTGATAACTTAAGAAGAAACAAGGATTCGGTGAGAGAAAAAGGAAAAACGTAGTGTGTTATCCTTTGACCCCTCAGAGAGTGGACAATGCTTAAGAGCGGCTGCCTGTAAGGATCGAGAACCGTATTTCACCAACCACTTGATCGAATTTCTAATATTTCGACTGAAGATACCCTTGTATAAACTTTTTTCGAAAATCATATTTTAAAGTTCCACGGTATTTTGTTTTTGGAGAAAATTGGAAGTTGAAAATTCGGCCTAAGTGCGATTACAGACCGATGAAAATCGCGAAAATTTGTGTCTAACAACGAAGCTTCGCGCACGGTGAGAAATAATCCAATGAACTTGAAACTTTACACAAACCTATACCAACCATCCTAAAAGAAAATTAATACAATCAAAATTCCAAATTCTCTGGCTGCTTTCTAAAGCATGCAGGTTTGTATGCGCTACTCAAAATGGCCTTGAAAAAAAAGCTTATTTTCATTACAATAAAAATGTTTTTAGATCCCAGATTTCTTTCCTAAAAAGTATATTTATTCTGGTCAATTGGCCAACGAAACATGGCAAATATGTGCAACAAATTTGCATACCAATTCGATGTTGTAGGCAAAAGTATTCCAAATCTAACTTTACAGCTGTCTTTATCTTCGGCTTACATGTAAAAGAAGCGGTCGATCAGCTAAATAGAAAAACGTTTGACTTTGTGTTCCTGCCGTGTTGTCAGTTTTAAGTGCAGGGTTGTTTTAGCAGCAACGGCTCAAATCAATTTAAAGACAGTGTTACAAAACAATAATTGAAACTCGGCATTCATTTTTTGTCGATCTGGCCAGGCATTTGTCGGCATGAAACAGTGAAAGAACCATCAAAAGTAGAGAAATGGTCAATTTGAAAGTAGCGGGTAAAACGCAAGGAAAGGCAAGCCGTCAATACCTTGTGGACCTTGCGCAATAGCCTTTCCCCTAATATTGCCTAATCTATAAATTCTTAAAGAACCATTTCTAACTAGAACACTCAGTATAAAACACAAAAAGAGATGCGGATTTCTTGATATTAATTGTTTGAAAATTCGGCCTTTGCCGAATTTTCAAACAATTACCAATCGAGAAGTTTCTAGCAATCCTATCACCACACGGGTAACTGTTAGTGAAGTTAATTTCTTCGCAGTTTGATTTGTGCGAAAAATCTTTATAACAATTTTCGCTGATGCAACTTGGAATAAACTTACCGTCATGAAAAGAAAGCTACCTGTTCTCTGAGCAATGTAATATACGGGCTCAAAACAACGGTAAAAAATATAAACTAGAGCGGTATTTCAAAGAGGGTGGGTCGAAAACGAACGTCAAAAACAAAGTGTAAGCACGCCTAAATTATAAAAACATGTAAGTATATCACTTTCATTTTTTCATTACATTCCAAATCGAATTGGAATTTAGAAGTTGGTTTGGTTTTGAGGAGAGTGGAGAAAAGAGAACCAGAAAACCAGAACCAGCAGAGAAGAGACCAAGTAACAATATAGAATGTACATTTGCCGTCTTGTAAAGAAACCTACCTGCTCTCTGAACAGTGTAAGATGCCGACTCAGAAGACGGTGTCAATTGAAATGGATTGGTAATTCAGAAGGTCTTCAATAAAAGGCAA